>CAJNDV010017280.1:0-35723 GCA_905221635.1 Symbiodinium sp. CCMP2456 | reverse complement strand
TAGTAGTAGTAGTAGTAGTACTAGGATGATGATGATGACACTAAAGCAGTGGCGCAAGTTGAAAATGCGCTGTCCATAAACAACCGTGCCAGGTGTCCACGCTCCTGTACTTTGGATACATGGCCATTATGTCGCTCCTCTTCGGGCTGCTGACCGGTTCTATTGGCCTGTCCGCGACTTGGACATGCATGCTTGATGTTTTGCCACCCTTACGTGACAGAATTCCTTTCTGCCGGACACATCTTTGGATTGAACCCATAGCGTCATAGAGTCGGACCAGAAGGTCCAATCAAGTTTGTCCACTGCACAGATGCCCGGTACTTTGCCGTTCGGACCAAGCCTGGGAAGCACCCGGGTGTCGTGCACTTTTCTCAGCCGTTACCGCCCCGGGCTTGCCTGGCAAGCCCCCCAAAGCGCTGATGCATGATGCGATGGCCCTCTGTTTCTTAGGCCTTATTCTGGGTGCCGCCACAGCATCAGCTAGCTGTTCAGGAACATGTGAGCGGCTAGGTCCCAGTCAAAGTTCGTCTCTTCTGCAGTCACGCGTCGATCACAGAGAACTGGTGATGCAACCACATGAGGCGGCCAATGCTTCATCGACAACATCAATCATGCACTCCACATCAGAGGAAGCATCGGTTGTCACGTCGACCGAGGCAGTGCAAACCAGCGAGACGCGAGCAGCAAGGACAACCTCGACCCTCACTGTCATGGCAGGAGCAATCACCACGGTTGTGCAGGCCACTACTACTACATTCGAGCAATTTTCGCCCGTCACTTCAACCGATACTACTGATACAGTGGAAACCACCGAGACGCGTGCACCAATCACGACGGCGACCCTCACTGTCATGGCAGCAACGACGACCTCTGAGAGCATAACCACGTCGGTCTCCGACGATCTGACTAGCAGCTCAGCTCCTGCTTCTACGGAGTCTTCGACGGAGTCTGTCGTCGTGGACACCACAGCAGCGGTCACAGACTCCACGACCTCGGCTACGGCAACAGAGATGCTGAGTACGTCCGCAAGTGAAGTCGTGACGTCGACCGCAATGGTCAGCAGCACAGAGAATGAGGGCGCAACCTCATCTACTCAGGTTGCCTCGTCTGCTGAAGGCACCTCGAGTCCTGCAGCTTCATCCTCAGTGGTTGGCAGTACAACGGACGAGGCTCCAAGTTCATCTCTTCAGTTTGAGACATCGACTCCGGTAGTCAGCACCGCAGAGCCCGGGACCTCGGGCAACAGCGCAGTCAATTCATCGAGTCCGTCCACCAGCAAAAGCCCACCGTCCTCCAGTTCCTCCAGTTCCACGGAGAAAGAGAAAGAACGGGGGTTGAAGTCCGGGTGCAGAGGCCCCGGCCTTGGCCTTGGTCCCAGGGCCATTTGGGCCCTGGCAGCTGCGGCAGCTGCAGTGCTCTCTTTGTGAAGCGCAGAAAAAGACTCCAGGTCTTTTTGGGTGCACAAACACCCTAAAAAATCCCCAAACCCTTCCCTTCCCGTGCTTCGGGCGCTCCAGGATCTCATCCTTCTTCTTCGTCAGGCCGAGCAGAGAGAGAGTGAGGGAGAGAGCGAGAGCTGCACACAGCTCGCCCTTGGCGCGGCCGGCCCTTGCTTGCAGGACCATCTATGGGTCGATCAAGGTGGATTGAGCTTCGGCGGCCGTCAAGGTGTCATGTAGAAGTGCCGACGATGGAGCCTGGGTGCCTCCGGCGGCCTCTGGCCTCCGAGGCCCTTGCCGGCCGAAACCCGCTTCCGCAGATGTAGGTGACGTACGGAAGCACGAACTCTGGGTTGCCGGGTTTCCGCGTTAATGTCCCAAGGCAGCTGCCTTCCAGAAGCGGCTTCTAGACCTGCCCTTGTCGTCGCAAGGATGCACAAAAGCATGCAAAAACACACTAGCGAGTCCCGCGCGAGGTCTAGACCGCTAAACCGAAATGGTGCAGGTAGAATTCATGCTCGAAGTAGTGGAGGTGACGGGGGCAAGAGCTCTCTCTTTGCCTCACTATATCAAGTTCTGCGTGGAGCGACCTGCGTGGAGCTATGAACCAGGTGGCTTTGCGCGTTGCGAGGCTTCTTCAATCTATACTGCCGGAGCAGCTGTGAGACTCAGCAAGCCCTTGATGGATTCGGCCTGCCTTGCGTGGATCACAGTTGCTAGGATTTTACGGGTGAGGGCGGCATTCTGCCGTAGCCAGCTGCAGGCAGGGGCGTCACTGCCACTGCAGAATTTGAGTGGAGGTCCCAACTACTCGCTCAAGCAGAGGCTGTCAACTCTTCCATGTCACCACAGAACGAGGGCACAAGAACATGGGCGACACCTCTGTCCGAAATCTGATGCAAACTGTCAGGCCCCGCCCTTCAGCAGCGCATGACCGGAGCGAGGCACAGAGACGGGGCTTTGCATTCTCCTTTACTTTGGAAAGCATCTACGAAGCTAGCAAAGGACGGGAGCCAAGAAGCAAAGGAGAAACGAAGGAACGGGAGCTCGCTCGTAGATTCTAGAGCTCCCGACAACTTTCGCAGGAACAGCATACTGACAGACGACTTTTGGGAAACAAGTTCGATTTCCGAAAGATGTGACAGTCGGCAAAGTCCGCTGAAGCTAGGTCATCTTGTCAACTGTTGGCGACACTGCCTCAGCCTTCGAAATGCTACAGCTACATCCAGACTACGGCTGCAAGTGGATGCTCGCATGGGCGGATCGTAGATGGAGTTCAGACAGTGACAGAGAAAACGGTCAGCGCTGGCGAGACCCAAGTTCCAACCTACCGGACAGGGGCATGATGTGGTTTTCGAGCCTGCTCATTCAGATTCTTCCGATCTGCAGCAGGCGGCAGCCGCAGTGATCCGGGTCTCAGACATGCCATGGGCCCAGACCGTGACTCCATGCTGAGTTGCGGAGAACTTGGCTCCCCTGTCTTCGACTGTCGCGTTCTTCTGGAAGGTCGGTGGCGAACGGCGAGGGTACCATTGGGGCAGAGCCAGGCCCCCCCGCCCTGTCCAGCGCACGGCACATTGCGGATGCAGGGTCGTCTTCGACAGGACACAGCCAGGACTCTGCCTCCAAGTGCGGCTCCGAGTGCCCATTTTCGGCCGCAGCAAGTGCATCACAAGGGACGTCGCAGATAATTTGTTCCAGGAGGGTTTGCTACGTCGTGAGTTGTTTGACGCATCTTTTCAGGAGGACGTGGAGGGCCGAACTTGGCTGGGTTTAGGGTTGCTGGATGTGAGATTTCAAACTTCAGGGTTTAAGGTTCAGGGTTTAAGGTTCAGGGTTTATGGTTTAGGTTTCAAGGTTAAGGGTTTATGGCTTAGGGCTTAGGGTTTCTGGAATTGAGATGTCACGGTTCAGGGTTTATGGCTTAGGAGTTCTGGGTTTGAGATTTCAAGGTTCAGGGTTTATGGTTTAGGTTTCAAGGTTCAGGGTTTATGGATCCGGCTTAGGGTTTCTGGATGTGAGATTTCACGGTTCAGGGTTTATGGTTTAGGGTTTCTGGATTCGAGATTTCACGGTTCAGGGTTTATGTTTTAGGGTTTCTCAAGCTTCAGGGTTTATGGTTTAGGGTTTCTGGGTTCAGGGTTTATGGCTTAGGGTTTCTTGGGTTTGAGATTTCAAGCTTCAGGGTTTATGGTTTAGGGTTTCTGGGTTTGAGATTTCAAGGTTCAGGGTCTATGGTTTAGGCTTTCTGGATCTGAGATTTCAAGATTCAGGGTTCATGGTTTAGAGTCCACATCAAGGGTTTATGGTTTAGGGTTCCTGGGTTTGAGATTTCAAGCTTCAGGGTTTATGGTTTAGGGTTTCTGGGTTTGAGATTTCAAGGTTCAGGGTCTATGGTTTAGGGTTTCTGGATCTGAGATTTCAAGGTTCAGGATTATTGGTATAGGGTTTCTGGACTTGAGATTTCAAGGTTCAGGGTTCAAGGTTCAGGGTTTATGGTTTAGGGTTTCTGGATTTGAGATTTCAAGGTTCTGGGTTTGTGGTATAGGGTTTCTGGATTCGAGATTTCACGGTTCAGGGTTTATGTTTTAGGGTTTCTGGGTTTGGGAGTTCAAGTGTCAGAGTTTATGTTTTAGGGTTTCTGGATCTGAGATTTCAATTTTCAAGGTTTATGGTTTAGGGTTTCTGGATTTGAGATTTCAACGTTCGGGGTTTATGGTTTCTGGTTTTGAGAATTCAAGGTGAGGGTTTAGGGCCTTTAGGGTTTCTGAGTTTAGGCTCTCGGTTCAGGGTTTCTGGGCGCTTTGGGGTTCGGGTTGCTGGGTTTCCGTGTTTGCGGGTTTCTGGGTTCAGGTTCAGGTTTCGGGACTCAGGGATAGGGGGCAAAACCCTGGGGTAGCAACTCCGAGACACGCAAACAACAAACACCCAAACGCAGACGTAGCGCACACAAAACACAACAGCAAAGATGTCAAACATACAGCAAGTCCCACTCCCCCGGGCCCTTAAAGGAAAGGTTGCGTCCAACCCGGGCTGCGGACCTGGCTTGCAGTTTATTTTCCGAGGCGCACCCCACCATAACGTCCCACTGCGGAACAATTTAGACAATATTCCGACGACCTCCCCCTGTTACCTGAAGCACCACTCGGTTCTTGTGCCACAAGGCAACAGCCCCAGCCACCGCCGTCCGTGGGAAAGTCCGTTCGCGCGACGCTCGCCCGGCACCGAGCAATGCACCGAGCAATGCCTCGTTGCCCCGGGCGCGCCCCGAGCGAGCGCCGAGCGCCGAGCGCCGATTCTTCTTGGTCTCGTGAGGCGAGCCTGGACTGGCCACCACCCCCGAGCCCTGCCACGCTTTTGCGACCTAGTAGTGCTACGCTCGGGGGGCTTTTCTGGATGTCCATGCTGAGAGACGGGGAGTGTTTGGAGCCTACTAAAGTCCAGCTTGATGGAAGCTTCGAGGTCGAGTGGGCAGGGGCGCATGGTCACAACAGGGCTTTGAAGAGTCCAACTTCCTCGGCTGTATGGCTCCAGCTTCACAAAATTTCCCGAATTGCGTAGTTAGGAACAGCTTTTGCGGCAGAAAGTCGTCGATGCCTTGCTGCATGTGGCCTTTGTCAGAGGATCAGGAGGTTGTGCACGTGTGTCTTGTTTTTTCTGTGCATATTTACTCGCATTGAGGAAAGAATGGTGCCTCCGCCAGAGATGAGTCAGGAGCAGCTGCTTGGCTACACTGGCTACACCTGTGCACCGGCGTTGCGGCTTCTTTGGGGGTCTTATGTAGGACGACCTCTGAGGATGTGGATGCAGCGACAGCAGCCCGGGCAGGATGCTTCGGTCCTAATCTGCTCATGCATGTGGTGCACAGAGTGTGCGACTGAGTGTCTCTGAGGGGTGGCCCCAGCAGCAGCAGCCCCAGCAGCAGCAGCAGCAGCAGCAGGTGGTCATTATGGTGCCTGCAGATTCTTGGCGCGAAATTTCGTCGAACGAGTGCGTCTCAACAAAAACTGAGAGACGGGTAGAGTCGGATGTGGAACCGATCCGTTTGGTGCTTGCTGCGCAAGTGGGCATGAGGACCGGCTGATGCACAGCTACGGCCTCCAGGGTGATGCCGGAGGCGGCACAGAGTCAGGGAAACCTGCGTCGAGACTTGACGAGCGAGCTGTATTTCGTCCTTCGCCAGGGATGGCGCCGATGCCCGAGCCGCTGAGTCGCACCGGAGCTACTCCAGAGTCTTGCATCGGGCTTCCTGTTGGAAGGCCCTGCCGAGAGAACACCATACCCCCATGCATGCGATTCAGGTATCAAGGTGGCTGGTGGGGCCAGCAAGTCTACCAGCCCCAGGCGGATTCGAAGGGGCTTCACCACTTTGCTACAGTGTCTGGGATGCGGGAGCGGATCTTGCGTAGGAGCAGATGGCGGGCTTCTACCAGGCACGGAGCTCTGTGAGCCTTGCGAGGTGTTTGCGACTTTCCGACATGTCAGGACCACAGCCTGGCTCCACATCCGGTCTTCCAGCCTGCATGTGCCAAAGCAGCGCCGGAAGCCCACAGGTGGTGGTTTTTTGGGATTTCGGTGGGTGGAGGAAGGCGAGGCAAGGCCCAGGATCGGGATCTGTTCTTCTGAGGTTGCCAGGGGCCCAATGGGCAATGCAGCAGATGCAGTCCCTACCTCTACAGCCTTCTCAAGTCGGGAGCCGAGATGAGCCGAGAGACTCTGCGAAGAGAGAGTCGCCCTGCCCTGAAAGAGGCTCGTCCTGCAGCGGGGCCGTTTCAGGCCCTGACCGCAGGGTTCGCTGCGCTCGTCTCTGGGCCTTCTCTGACAGCGCCCAAGCAGGTGTCTCCGGAGTTGCAACATCAGCAGCTGCAAATGATGAAGCTCGGCAAATAACCGATCGAGCTTTGGATGTTTGCCGTGTTGCTACAAGGTCGTGGGTGCTTGTAAGGTCGTCATTCAAGTTGTATCGCACGTGGTCTAATGACAGAGTTACAGACCGAGCGACAGCTGAGGGCGGTCAAAGCACCAGAGAGAACGCCTGAACCACCGGTGCCTTTGATGCGCTTCAGAAAGCAGTTTTTCATCATCCTCGTTGTTGGAAGTGTTGGCAGCTCTGATCAACGGTCTATCATGTTCTATCGACACAGAGACTCTGCGTGCAAGTGACAGCATATCTCCGGGAGGCACCTCCGGATACAGAAGTGGTCACAGAGCCAACATCCCGGTTGGAGGCGGATGCTGTATCATTGTTGATCACAGTTCAGAAGCTTGGAAGCTTGTTCCCTTCGCCCCGCGCTGTTTCAGGCAGAATTAGACAGGGTCAGAGTTCTTGTCAGGTGCCTGCAGATGCTTGTGGGGGCACAGCATTCCCGACGCCGCGAAGCACAGAGGTCCCTCCGGCAACTTCGTCCGAACGGAGAGGGCGTTTTCAGAGGGGAATTTTTGTGGCCCAGAAGCCGACAGATGGCGACTAAGGACCGCAGTGACGAAGGCGAAGTGGATCGAACAGAGGAGCAGAGGCGCTTCACTTGGCACAGGGCCTCGAAAGCCTCGAGGGCCTCGAGAGGGCAGTTTTCTCGAAGGTCTCGCCTCAGTGCCAGCGCAGCTCGCCGCCTCCGCCGGAAGCGCGCCGCTGAGCGCGCGCAGCGCGAGGCCGCGTGTGCTGTTTGGGGAAGAAGCTGGACGGACAAGGGTTAGACTGGCTGTCATGATGACATGGCGGAGGCCGACCTCGCCCTCCCCGGTACTGCAACTGGGCTGCAAGGAACAGCACCGGCACGCACATCTTCGCACCTCTGACAGTTCTTCCGAGCAAGGATCATCGGGGATGCAAGGCATACAGCATATTGAGAAGTGTGAGATATTCGGTTCCGTAGATTAGATGTAGCAAACATTTCTTGCCAGCAGTGATCGCGGCCTGCCTCCCAGATATTTCCCGAGCACTGCGAGCAACTCCGGGAGCAACTGCAGAACGGCAGTGCCTTGGAAGAAACGAGCTTTAGGAGGGTTTTTAGCACAAGTCTAGGCATGTGTTCTGCAGACAGGCCGCTTGGCTGGTAAACTAGTAGCATAAAACGAAGTGCAGCCGCGACCGAAGATTGTTGTGATGTCGGAACTACTCTCGCATCAGTCCATCGATGCTTGATGCTTGATTATTGGAGACGGCGATGCTGTACATTTGTTGTCAGCATGGCGGGACTTCCCTTCTGCAGTGCTTTGTGCAAATGAGGCGGAGATGTCCGAGACATCATTCGACGCCTTCGTGGACAGGCACCGCGACTTCTCGAGAAGAGCTCTCCCCATGCCCCAGCCCCTACACTGAGGTTTGGTCGCTCTCGCGAGATGCTCACGGTTGCCGGCTAGTTCAACAGGCCAACCTGGAGCAGATGCATGAAGATGTCAGTGTCTCCTTCAGCGGAGGTTCTCGAAATGGCTGGTCAGCGTGATGCTTACGAAGTCGCCAAGGAGAGGGCACCCTCGACACATAGTCACTTCACAGCAGCTGCCACGCTCAGGAGCTGGACGGTCACATCTTGGAGGCCGTAATGTGCCCTCACGGCAATTATGCCTCTCGGAATGAATTGAGACTGAAGCTATGCTGCACCCCGAATCTGACTCTAGCTGCTTTCCCTCCTGCCTCGGCTCCATTCCGCTTGCGCTCCCTCCTTCGTCGGAGGTTGTGCAAAAGATCGTGTCCCAGCTTTCCGTGCGCCTTGGCGAAGAGAGCCGCGGCCCTGCGTTCTCCTCCCTATAAATCCTCCTGCCGTCAGCAGTGTGTTAGAGATGCCGGTCCATGGGTTCATGCTCACCGCTCCACCAGGGCCTCCAGCGACTTCGTTGCACGAGATCTTCAAGGCCATGTGGTGCGAGCTGCTTTTCTGCACGAAGTTGGCAGCGACGTCTCGGTATTTTGTGCATTTCTTGCTTGCGACCGTCTCTGGTGAATGACGTCGCGCGGGATGGTCCGTGAAATCAAGCAAGCCGCTACAGATAGGCGAGCTTCCAGGCGAGAAGCGTGCGTTGCGCCCTGCCGAATGTCCACGTTTAGTGATGGACATGTCTACAAAGGTTGCGAAACACCGTTTCGCTTGCCGGATCCTATGTCGCTTGTTAGACACCTGGCAGCAACTTGTGGTAGTGCGGTGCATGCCAGATGGCATCAACGACGGCAATGTGGGCCCAAGGAGTTCTGTGGTTCGAGTGCTCGCACCTCGGAGCTCGTGGACGAGCTGCTGCAGGAAGCAGGCCCTTTGTGCCGAGGCTGCATTCGTGTGCTCCGAGAAGCATTTGAGTGTTCGCTGTTCCAAGTCATGGACCAAAAGAGTACAGTAGAGAAGAGCTGCATCCATGCAACCTTCTGAGGTGTTGTCATAGTTTCGCGCACCATGTGATCCAGTCCGCGACCTGCCACGAATTGAAGAATTAAAGGATGGAAGTGCATCATTTCATGGCCATCGAGTCGATGCGTCTGTCTCGTTACAGCGATCTAGTACTCAGGTACTGGAGCATGGACTGGACAAGCACAAGGACTTCACTTTGGATGCACGTGTAGACACTGTTAGTTGCTGTATGAACTGCACCCCTCATCTGGGGTTTGACGGAATCAGCAACCATGATCCTGAATCAAAGGCCCACGGCTGGACGATTCAGAAAAGTCATCGGAGAATCAGCACACATGCTGAGCTCTTGCGATTGTTGAGTCGAACGAAGAAACTAATGACCTCTTGTCAGCATCAGCTTCAATATAACATGACAATCGGTGGGAACATGAAACTGATGCTGTGTCAATGTCTTCATCATGACATCATGATGGATGAGGCAAGTGCATGCAAGTGCTTCACATTTTTTCCTGCTCCTTCGCGCAAGGCACAACAGGACACATGGTGCAAACTGCTAGGGTGTGCAGAAGCAGTCGAGCTGGTCACGAGCATAAGCAATGCAGCCTCTGTGTCGTCGAAAAACATGGAACTCCGGGAATGCTAATTAGACGTCGAATTAGCGCGATTGGAACGGAAAGAGCGATACAGATGAATCTGGGTGTGTACTTGTCCGCGTCAATGTTAAGCTTTGTGCGATGCCGCCGCGACAGGTCAGGAGCACCTTCAAGTCTTGGTCGCTGTGATGTTTTCTGCATGAGGTCGTCAGGATGTTGACAGCCTTGGATGTTTTCGCTGACGTCGATGTTGCCTCGCGTACACACATTCATGTTCATACAGCAGAAGATCGAAAAGTTCTGGTAGCAATGCTTTCTAGGTGGACCTATGTCTTTCTTCGCTTTTTCCGAGCCTTCTGTTTCTGTCTTCGCCCAAGCCTTTAACGGAATCAGCACAGAAAAACCACGGCATAGAACCACAACGAATCAACGAATGATTGAAATCAGAAGCATGAAACTGACAGTACATAACGAAATCTGAGCCCTGGAGACATGTACGATGCTGGCTCTACGCCATCCATGGAATCCCAATCCTTTAACACAGCATCGGTTAAGAAACAGCATCCTAAAGGAGATTATTGCACTGGCCCTGAACGGGGACCCGATGAAATTTGCAACTTGGACAGGTTTGTTTGATTCCGCGGCAAATCATGCAGTTTTAGCAGATGCCCCAGCGGGCTCAGCTGCTAAGGCTACGCACAAGAACTCCAGCTACCTCATTGAGAAGGCCCTTTGCTACTGCAGCGCGGACGACAGGTACACGCACACTAGAAGCACTTAGTCGGAGAGTCCCTCAGGGGCGTTTTGTGGGTTTCCGAGGTCTCTTGGACCTCACTCAGATGATCTGAGTTGATCTAAGGCTGATTGACCGGCTCGGCTCTCCGAAGTCTCTTGTGGAGCAGCTGGGCTTTCGTTTCGGACCGGGAAGGGAAGCTGCGAATTGCGAGAGCTCGCGGCTTGTGCAAGGCTGGCGTACACGCAGTATGGCTGCTATGTCGCGAAGGCAAAGCATACTTTGACCACAAGGGCTGTCGGAAACTGCACCCTTTGTTCGGGTCAGGCGATCCTGTCCTTGGAAGATCGCCAGATCGACAAGGATGCGACAATGCTCCTTGACTGGATTTCGATAAAGCAGATGTGCTTGCCCTCGCTCGCCGCCGGGCGACGGGACCGTTCGCCCCAGGCATGAGCTCTGGAAGCAACGGAAGGAGCTGGAGCGCTTCAGGCGAGCAAGGGATCGGATTCCTTTCGGGCCTGGAAGGGTGCCGGTTGCTCCCTTGGCATCGCCTTGAGCCCTAGGCATGGCCATCGTCTCTTGGAGGACGGAGGGGTAAGCGCGTGCTCATCGCAATGCTGCGCATAAGTGTCAGGATTTGGGCCTCATTGCTGGCGAGGAGGGTGCAGAGTAGGCTTGCAGCTTCGCTCAGATCTTCCTCTGGGCTTCCTCTGCTACACGAAGCCGCATGGATTTTTCCCGAGCTGCCAGTCGCTGCAGGTGACGACGAAGTGGCGTCCAACTGATGATCGCCTTTTGGCGGAGATGCCTTACCCGCCGGAGTACTGACCAATCGCAACAACATCGCAAACAGTTTATGTAAGCAAGAGTTGTATGTCACTCCACCTGTCCTTTCAGTCTATGATCTGGTCAAGGCTCTCTGTAGGAGGAGACAGGTGTGTCAACCACGGCAGCTATACTGTTTCGTAGCCGATTGAAGAGCCTTCGGAACGAATGAGGGAAGCCCTGCGTGTGTTTTCTTGTCACTGCCGGCCGGCTGGACTACCTGTTTCACCATGTGGCTTTACAGTCTCGAACCCTCGGAGGTGAGACGGCGCAATGCTTCGGCTAACAAACAAGCTAGTTTGACAAGCCCAAGAGGACATTTACTTGCGCCACTCATCTCGTGGGACCCGACGTCGGAGATTCATGAGCTGCGGCCGTGCAGACTGGATTTGGGTGACACCGCACCAGGTCAACATAGGTCAGGGAAGTAAGAATTGCGTTCGGCCGCTCAGGCTCAGACCGACTAAGTGCATGCAAAATTCTAATCAGGACAAGCTTGGCCAACAGAGGAGTATGGCATTGGGAGAGTTTCTGCCGAAGGGTTTTGTTCGGGCGAAAGCATATGTAGGGCCCTTGGTTGGCCCCTCCCCGTGCTGCTCCAGGCTCTCAGCAATGTCCTGCCTAGACTTCAGTGACCGGCTCGCATGATGCGACATTTTTTGACACAGCTCATCTTTTGCTAAGCCTTCACACCAACCTTGGCTAATTGTGCTATATTGTGCTCTCAGAAAATATCAGGAGATACGTGAGAGGTCACTGTTCTACCCCGTTGGAGGTGAGACCAAGTTCCAAGCCCGTTGTGGCGAAAACGCGTCGGACGACGTTGCGCCGAAGAGTCCGGTGTGGGACCGGCCCTTTTGTACAGGCAAGCGTCTGGTTCTTCTGCGGCCTTTTGCTTGAGCCAAGTACTCCTTCGATTTGCCAACTTGCGGGTTCTAGATCTTCCATGTTCCTACTGGGACTGTTAGCTGTGTCAAGGGCACGTCAAGGCAATCGAAGGTCTGGGTGCCTTTGGGCCAGGGAAAGCCATCGTGAGTGTTATGGAAAAAGTCGTACGACTGACAATCTTCGGATGACCGTTCCCTCAGGCTCTCAAAAGCATCCATTTGGTTTGACTGCCTTGCGTCGTAGCGATATCGCTCCGCGGACAGAAACTCTGCTGGCAAGTGCAAGCCAAGAAGGGCCGAGAGCCCTGCAGCGCTACGGAATGTGGCGGAATCTTCTCGAGCTGGTGTGGTGCAACATGATGGACCCGATGCAGAGCTCGGTTCGGTGCCTCTAGAATCCTCTAGACTTCGACTCCGCGAATCACCAGAGCCGAACTCTGTGGATTTTAACACTATGTTCCAGAGACCCGCTGCTTGGCAGAATGGATGTCCGGTCGTCAGCCGAGACAAAACGAGGGGCCGAGATGCGACTGGTAAGTGCTTACTCGGCCCATCGTCTTCGTGGCGACTTCGGGCTGTTGACAGCGACAGCGTGTTTGCGCTGAGGTAGTGCAGCTGACCACAGCCGATCCTTGGCAGGGCTCTTAGCCTCGAGTCGATCGTCTTTGGCCTCAGAGCGAGTCACCCCGAGGCCCTCAGCGCTAGCGCGCCGACACTGGCATTTACAGAGTCCCAGGCCGAAGAAAGTTCTTTCGTAGGAACGCAGCTTCAGTCTTGGTTTTGCAGGCTGCCTTGAGGGCCAATGAGCTTGCCAACAGAAAGGACCAGATGACATGCGTCTACTGAGTATGCTGGGCACATGAGATTCCCGGAATTGGAGTAAGTCCTGACCCGGTGCAGTGTATGCTTTTGCGGCGCGCAATTCGGTGGCTGTGCCTCTGCTAGGAACTTTGGAATTTGCGCGCGGATATCGAGAAGGAGAAGCTACGCTCCTCCGCTGCACTTTCTTCGCACCCGGACCCTCTGAGTCTGACACAGATCGATTTCACAACTTGTGGCTCGAATGCGTCGTCGAACTCGTCCTGTCAGTAAGCAGTCCCAGTTCTTTGCGACTCGTGAAGAGTCAGCCGCTGGGCTCACAACATATGTGAAGGTCATGTGGCGCCTTTTCCCTTCTTCGGGCGGGCAATGCGCTTTCAGGAGGGGGAGGGTCGGTTCACAACACGGCATGCGGTTTCCTGGATTGCCGAGTCAAACTGCTTGCTGGCTCACGAGCTCGTGCGCAAAGTCGCGAAAGGACAAGTTTGCGGCTCTTCAGATTACTGACGACGGTCGTTTCAGCGGGCCCCTCGGAAAACCGAGCAACTGGACCTGGAGCTTTTTGCTCGCGTGCTTGCCTGCTAATTGCTCTTGTCAACGAAATGTGGAGGTACGGGGAGGGGGGTCAGCGTTGGGACAGTTCAGGTCGTTTGTGCAGGGCATGCATCCCTATGGACATGGAGGTAGCTGCTAACTTATCACGACAGCTAGCGGCATTTGCAAGTTTGCTAGTTTGTATCGCTCTAAGAGAACCGTTATTTTCTTCTTGGCTTTCTAGCGTTGTTATGCGTTGTTGCTCATGCTAGTCGTAGGAAAGCTTCTGCTCTTGGTGTGGATGGGAACAGTTGCTTCATTATGCTGATTGCTCCGGGACATGTATGATGTATGCATGTTTTGCAGCCTTTGTGCCATGGTGCAGATAGAACCCTATGGATCTCTGATGCGATGCGCAGAGTCGGACAACGAATGCACATGATGTGCGAATGCATTGTTGCCACGGGCTCTTGCTCAGGCTATTCCTTCGTGGGCTTGAACCATGAGGCCGTCTTGCATGGTGTGGAGCCTGCACCGGATGCCTCCGGCGTCAGGGTTGCACTTGCTGCCGTAGTTATCAAGCCATGTTGAGTTCTATCAGAAGATGGTTGCACTATGTTGTACCACATCAAAGAAGGAGTGTTGTTTCAAAGCACATTACCTCGGTCAAGTCGTGTTGTGAGCACCGGGTCTAATGGCTTCTGCATCACCATCCTTCCCTCCGGAATGCCTCGCTGCTGCTGCCACGCCGCCGCTGAAAGCCGCTGTACATGAGAAGTTGAGGCACTGGCACTGCCGAGTCAGTCTTCTACGTTTCGTCGATTGCACAGGGTCTGACTCTCGCCGCTTCTTCACCTTTGGGCGTTTCCAGGCGGAGCGGAGGACTCGAGGGACTTGGTGGCCTGGCATCGGTGCACTTCCGCCCGTTGAAGAAGGAGGCCGGGCGGCCGGGGAGCGACTGAGGCTCAGGACCCTGCTTACCTGCTTTTTCGAGGACCGCAAGGAGCTAGAGCAGCTTCACCGCGAGTGGTTTCCGGTCCGCGGCCTCAGCCACATTGGAACACACTCCCCAGCGTGATTGTGCGCGCTCGCGGTGAGCGACTGTTGAAAGGGCTGTCCGAGGTTGTTTGTTGGTTCAAGGCCATATCAAGTCCCAACAGCATGGTACTGTCGTATCCATGATGAAGAATTTGGCTATGTTTGGCTCGCTTCCTTAAAGCGGCGTTTGCCTCGGCACCAGATGCTAAGTTGAGATACGGTTTGGGGCTCTCGGATGGAGCCCTAGGATGTCAGACGATAACGCACCTAAAAGTCAACACCAAAAACTCGGCCCCAAATCCGCGAGCCCCAAACCTACACTCAGCCTGTGAAACCTTACCACTACAAAACCTGAATTTTTAAAGAGGCTGCTGACATTGAGCAGAGGAAAAGAAGGCTCATGTCCGATTGGAGACGGCTTGAGACGAGGTGGCCTACCCTGCGAGCTTCTATGACGAGGCTTCGGATGTAGTTTTTTTGCTGCTGTGACTTCGACCGGTCCGAGATGGAAACATTGAAGGTCTTCCAGAGTCGCACGGTGCAGAGCCTTGCTGCGATTGCTGGTGACATCCTCCTTGGTGCCGCCACCTTTCGAACGACTGGCTTGCCATGCAGGGATATTCGGAAAGGCAGTCATCATTCCTGACTTGCTCGAGATCCACAACTCCTAATCCGATAGTGAGGACCTTTGCCGAGCCCCGATTCGACATGACCTCGGTCCTGCAAGGCTGGCCAGATTCAGTTTTCTCAATTAAACCTCGACTTTCCGAACAACACTCGTGTTTCCACTCTTGCCAGCCAGCTCATCAGAAGCTTGTGGTCGTTGCACACATTTTTCTCTGCTGCTCTTACCTTCAACGGACCGAGGTCTGTGTTCTGGTTGTGTGCCAGGGAAGGGCAGAAAAAATGCAGAAACCAAGCAGGGAATGCCTGAGCATGTGTGTTTGGCACGTTCCCCCCTTGGGGGAAGGAAGAGAAGAAGCAACGAGGGCTGGGTGAAAAACGTGTCTCATTGCTGTTGGGGTTTCTCGTGAGTTTATCTCATACATTTTCGATCACGTCGACCAGGGCCCTGGCACCTAGCTTTTTGAGCTCTGCCAGCAAACGCATGTTGGACAATTTCAGCAAACTCAGAGGAAACACATGTCGTGATCAGTTTTTTCTCAGCAAAGCCTTGGGAGACTTCAGTATGATCTTGTGGCAACAGAACCGTCGGTGGGATTGATGCCCGGGACATCTTCAGAACCACGGTGAGTTCAAGTCGTGGTGGGCATCTGGCAGCAATTGGGAACACAAAGCCGTCGAGACAAATTACGCTTTTTAGGGTTTCAGGTTTAGGGTTTGAGGAAGGCAAATCAACCCTTGTTGCAGGGCTTGGGCATGCCAGCTTGATGCGAGCTCATTGCGTGTCGGAGCGCGGATGAAAGCATCGGAGACTTGTCGTTGCGTTGGCTGCTCCAATTTTTCTTTCTCGCCCGAGACAGTAAAGGGCGGTGCCTGCCCTCAACTAGCTTCGGCTTTTTAGGGTTTAGTCACTCAAGCCCTTTTTGTCTTCTGGCATGGTCCTGGTTGGAACTGTTACAAGCATTTGCCCGACATGGGATCTGGCTAAAGGTGGAGAAGCAAAGAAGCGGGTAGACACTATCCAACAAGAAGACTATGTGCAGTCATGGAAGTGGTGATATTTAAATCTGATTGAGGTTCGATGCCAAGAGAATTCGTGACCAGACGTTTGGTTGAATCCTTGAATTTGCGTGCTACCAAAATATCAGTAAGCTCTTGCAACAGCCGGTCAGTGCCTGGGGAAAGCATTTTGGCCGTCTCCTGGTGAGTCTCCTCTGTTAGTTGTCGCGGTCGTCCTCGCGGTGGTCCTGGTGGTCCGAGTTGTCGCAGGCGTCAAGTTTGTCATGGTCGTCGTGCTGCTTTTAATCACGCTGTCTGGGCATTTACGATTGCATAGTACATAATTGTAAACGGTTCGGGTCGTTCGGCTCGCCCAAGGGTTTTTGTGGGAACCTCTGATCGCTTCGGCAGGGCCCGAGGGGAATGTTGAATGCTTTCTGTATGTGTGTGTGTGTGCGCATGTGTTTGTGGCTGGGTTCCCGGTGGTCATGTCCCCTGAAATGGATGAACTATGATGAATTGCATGGACGCTCCGGCCCCCCTCCTTTTGGCATGAAGCTTTCATCTTGCTTCTGTAGCCCAACGAAAAAGCACAACGAAGCCGGCCTTCAGTTATGTAAGCGGTTGTACGCACTGTTAGCATCCAGGTTTGTAAATGCCGTATGCAAAGCCACGACCCCCTGTGGAGACACTCGGGTGTCGGGTGTCCGAAACTTTTCGGGCTGGGCTGATTCGCGTCCGTCTCCGTGTCGTGTCAGCCATGGCCTCGAGCTTCTTTGCAGGATCTTGCCCGCCAAATTCCTTCAAACTGACAATGTTGCGCAGGTGGTCTCCGGTCCTGCATGGAGGGCTACGCAGGCTCGGAAGCTGCAGTTGAGGTTCTAGGGACTCTAGGGGCATTGATTCATTGATGTTCTTGCTGCCGGGCTTTCATTGCGGATGCTGGCATTTAGAAGGCCTCTGAAGACAGAGAACTACTGGGGCCGATGGCATTCCCCTTCCGTCCTTCTTTCTGTTTCATGTTGATATTATGGCGATGAAGTCAGCCGAAGGCAAGCCGTCACCCAGTGTCACATTAGTCGAAGCATCACTGGCCCGGTTCTAGATTTGGAGGCTACATTCTGACGCTGGGGGTCGTGGATGGCGCTCGGGGGCATGGCCTGGCGAAGGCTGGATGTTCGGCCCGTCATTGCACTGGGTCGCAGAGATGTGCGGAATTTGGCGACATGCTACTCGAGACACTACATTGTCGGATTTTTTGTCAGCCATCTTTGGCAGAGGCTCAGCTAGGAAGTTTAGACCCGGGATCCTGTTGACAGAATACGTCTCTCGAAACGCACTGCGCGGTTCTGGCAGTATCTCGCAGTGCGTTGAAGCGGGGTTTTGCCAGGCTTTGCTGCAGCAATCCATCGCACGGATCAAGGCAGTGCTCCCCAAGGCAGGGGCATGTCGGGGATCTCTTGCTCCGTGTGTCTGCGTTCTCGTCTCGTCTCGGCTAAGGTTCAGGCGATCTGGGTACATGTGGCCTGCTACAACCAGCAGGCCAGGCCTTGAGAGCCCTTAGTGACTTTGGTGTCTGCGCCCTGGGTTCTGGGCCCAGACCCAGACCTTCTCGACAGGCAAAGGCGCTCTACGAGAGTCAAGGCCTGCGGCTGGTGCGCTGCTTCCCTCGCTTTTACAGCTTCTACGATAAGCGACCTGGTCGCCGTGGCAGGATGCCAAGCGAACCCCTGTCTCCGCCTGTCTCCCTGAGATTCCAGAGGTCCTGGGACTCGCTGCTCTACGTCCTCTACATGAACGGCGGGAAGCCACCAGACAGCTTGCCACTCCAGGCAAGGTGGAGAGTTCTCAGCAACACCGTCTCGCCCATTCTCGCCTTCGTTCGAGGTGGTCCAAGATGAGATTGCAGCCACCTTGAGCTGCCACAGCACCTTGCTTGCAGAATGCCACCACGGGCCCAAGCTTCACTGAGCTTCCTGAAGGTTTCGGCGAGCTCTCGGTGAGGTTGGGCTTTTGGGTTTCCAGCATCTCGTCTTGGCAACGACTGCTCTTGCGAGGGTGCAGTGCTGCATCGAATGTTAAATGATTCTGCGATGAGGCCTGGCAGCACGCTGCGGCTGCCGATGCAGATCTGCAAGGAAGAGCTGACGGCGACGTGCGCACCTGCCAGGAGGTCCGGTCCGTGACTAGGTCGTCGCGAGGGGGGGCGTGGTCGAGCCGGAGAGTGCTCCGTCCCTCGGGTCCTTCGACTGGACCAGCAAGGGACGGACAAGCTCGAAGCCTTGCAAGTGGTCGCTCCGCGGTGGTGGAGCCCCAGCTCTCAAAGGAGGCTACGACGACTTCCGCTGCTGCAGATCTTTCCCAGTTCCCTGCAGAACGTGCAGCCGACGTGCTCCAAGTCGGCTCTGGGAGATTCATCACGGCATTGATAAAAAGAGGTTCCCAGCTGTCTTGTTTGCAGGACTTCGATATTGCACTCGCTCAGTTCCAACCACCAGTTTTGAAAAGGATGCGCATCCAGTGAATGTCTTGCCGTGACCACTATCGCTCCGCGAAGGTGGATGTTGAGGATTCAGAGCCCGTTTTGGTCGAAGACGCCCCTTGTCTTCCGAAGCGTAGCCGTGGGCAGCGGAAATCGACCCTAGCATGGCCGTTGGGTAGACGCATAGTGCAGAGCAGAGCCTGAGGACCCAAAGAGCCGGGTGCGCACCTATGAGGCCGAACGCATGTGTGTGTAGGTATGTAGGTAGGTAGGTAGGTAGGTAGGTAGGTAGGTAGGTAGGTAGGTAGGCATGGATGTAAATAGAAACAAGTATGCACATAGATGAATAAATATAGATGCACGAATAAATACAAACAAGAGTATAGACACAAATGTAAATACAGATGGAAGTACACGAAATAAACAGATACATTATACATATACATATAGATAGACAGACAGATAGATCGACAGATCGACAGATCGATAGATAGAGAGAGAGCGAGAGAGATGGATATGCTGTGCAGATGGTGTCATTCGTGTACGGGCTTTGTGTCTGCCTGTACATGTATCCTAGAAATATCTTTCACCGCTGTATAGGGTGCATCCAAATATGCTATCCCCTGTGTCGCCGGAGCAAATGGCATGAAACTCTCAACCCTAAGCCATGCTGTCCATCAGCAGTCCCCTCTATCCATGGGTTCCGTCAGCAAGTCGGCGCAGAGAGCTGTAGCCGACATTCAGCGACCTTTGTGGATGTCAGCTGTTCACCAATGTCAAAGAATGTCGAGATGGAGACACTCACCCCACGCCTAGCCGAAGTGATCTTGACTTGACAACTGTCGGCAAAGAGTCCGAGTGTAACGATGTCCAGAGCCCGCAGCATGGCGCTCATATGACTCGACAGCACCACCAATGCGTTTGTGGGGCGGTCCTCAGCTGCGCTGGGTGGATCTGGGCGGTAAGTGGAGAGTACACGCAGATCAATGTTTCTAACGTTCATGTATTGCACGGCGACTACAAGGAGTACGTCGGTCCCTGTTGCCAGTTGTGTGGGAGAAACCAATCCTGAGCCGAATGTTTTCACAAAGCATGGCTTGCCAGTACTAAAACACATCCAAACATCATGTCGATGTCACCTCGCCCAGGCCATCCCAGGCCCCCAAAAGAGATGCAAGAGACCGCATAGAGACGGTGCTAGGAGCGTTTCTCTCGTTATCACACTAACAAAACACAACATCACACAAAATCAAAATCATTCCCGCAGAAACCTTGACTCTGAGTCAATGGTCAATAGTTGAGGGCAGTGTGTTGTTTGGCCTTCTGCTGTCGCCTCGCCAGGGCATCCTTGTCTCCACCCTGGAGGAAGAGCCGCTGGAGCCAGTGGCAGGGCCCCGAGCAAGCATGGACGACGTACTGTGACTCCAGTCCCCTCGCTTTCGAACGTGGGAAGCTTTCGTTGCATTCGGGGTCCAGAAGAATGCGCAAATTCTCGAATCTTGAGCTTGATTTCGTCAAACAGCAGGCCCAGATCAGTACAGGATAGCACAGGATCCTAGAGGCATTATGCGGCTGGCCGTGGTGGCAGGGGTTGAGGAGACGGCAGCCAGGGGGAAACCTGTGTCTGCCAGCAGCCTTTGGCATTTCGTGCATCGGAAGAGGTGTCGGGTAACCCCCCCGCGGGGAAAACTCCGAAGAGATTTCAATTGTCAAGGCCGAGCTGGAGCCGGAAGGCACAGCCACGATCCAGGCGGCTGACGGCATTCAAGTTGTAATGCGATGTAAAGCGGCACAAGGCAGCTGCATGCACGAATGCAGGGGCTCGCCATGTTGCGCCACGAGATCGAGGAAGTGGGCAGGGGGCTCATGGCAGGAGAATCTGGATTTTGAGACCGCATGGAATCTGGAACATGTCATCATGTCACATTCAACTGGGAGACTGACCACTTTTGGCACATTTGGTCCGAGGTGGCCGAGCTCGTCTCGTGAACGTCATCCGGAGCAGTAGTCGCTTTGCGATTGTCGTAGCCGCCCAAGTTTGAGCTTTAGCCACCTGCAAACTACAGCGTATCTTTGCCCCCAGGGTAGCCTGTAGCCTCTAAACGCTTGACGACCTGGTAAGTTCGTGTAGCTCCCGGGATGCGACGCAAGGGGGTGCATGCAGCAGGCGCCAACGAAGCAGGTTTGCGGAGCGGGACAGAAAGGGGCGCGCAACTTCGCCTTGAGCATAAGCCTGGGTTCTGCAAATTTGTACCATCAGTTATGGTGCAAGACAACGTTTACAAATCTGCAAGTCAACGCATCTAGCAAGTGCATTGGGCGGCATAGGCATGGGACTTCCCAAGCACCAAACTGCAAAGCTGATGGGTTTTTGTTAAGCTGCAGCTCATGTTGGAACGAGGTCAGTCCATACTTTCAGCCAAACATGGCTGTCGTGCCGCCCTCAGAAATGCCGCATCGTCGTGATGCCTCTTGCCAGACATGGCAATCAGGCTCCCGTTTTCATTCAGCTCCGGTGCAATCTCTCTGATGCAGTGTCAGGCCTTTTGTTCCCTTTTTGGCAGAGACGAAGGTTGAATTGCGGGTTTGAGCCGGAAAAGCCCTAGACAAGGTTGAGTAGAATGTCGGTAAGGGTTCCACTGTGAGGATCCCAGTTGTCCTTCTTGCCCACGACCCCGAGACTTCAGGATGGATACATTGTGGGAGGCACACGACAACCCTGCTGAGGTGCATTCCTTGCACCTATCCTTGTCCCCCCGGCGGCCAAGGACATTTCCTAGTGAGGGCATGCGAGGCCATGGTCCACGGCATTCAAAAAGTTTCCACATTTCGCAGTATGCATCAGTGGCATGTCGGTGCACACCTGCCGCAAATTGCAAGCACTGTTGGTGAGCGTCTGCTATACCGTCAGGACTGCGTGTGCGTGTGTGTGTGTGTGTGCCAAATATATCCCAGTGCTTCCACTGCCGGTCGATGCTCAACATTCGACTATTCCGGTACAGTTCAGAAGGTTGACTCGCTGATGTGTCCGGGCTGATGCAGGCGTTCGCTGCATCATTGCCGCTACAGGGTTCGAATTTCCAAACACAACATCCATCTCAATTTCATGTTTGCACGAGCTGACGGTACGGGTCGGAAATTGCGCGTTTTTTTTGCCTGTGCCATCGTTTATGCAGAGTGGCTTTCGCTGGCTTTAGATGGTGGTGCTGTGGCCAAGTGTTTGATGGGTTCCGGTGCTGCCGTTTTTGGGTCAACGCATCGCAGGAGAACACAGCTCCCATTCGTCGGGAGCGGTACGAAGAGGTGCCAGATTTGCTGGCTGCCACAGCTTGTGGGCCCGTGGATCTGACGGTGTCTCGTCAGTGCAGCGGTGCAGCGCGACGTTACAGATGCTGTGCCAGGGACGCGCGAGCGTCCACGATGAAATCGGGTGATATTTGGCGGCTGCAGGGTTCTTAGCGCCCTGAAGCGAGTGTTGTCCGGTGCCAACTCCAGGTTATTGAGATCGCGCAGCGGCACTAGACCTGCATGTCTCACCATGTGACACCATGGGTGCAATGAGCAGAAGTGAGCCACTTTTCGTACTGCAGTACATCGTCCACCACCGAGATGATGTCCACTCATCCCGCGCCCTAAGGACCCAGGAGAGGCGACGGGCGCCCAAGCCCAAGGCCATCAGGATGGGACGAGACACCTCCCCTAAGTCGCAAGAGCTTCTCAAACCTTCGGAGTCCACCAACGTGCAGTTTGAGAAAAGACAAGGTTAGTAGCATGACGACTTGGCTGCAACCAACACTCTGATTCGCCAGTTCTCCAAGTCGGGGTCCACCGGCATGCTTCCGGCCGCTGAGTCTCGACTGCAGCTTGGAGTTGGGCTTTCGACCAGAGCCGAACACTGAAGGGAGTGCCCGTCACCAGAGCCACCACGGCCAGTTGAGTTTTCTGCCTGAGGCTCCCAGCCCTAAGCCTGGCGACACGAGGCCCAGTGCGTCTGAAGTTTCTGGTCCAGCCAAGACGGCCTTGATAATTTCCCCTTACGGCCCTGCAAGGTGCTTGCATAGCTCTCGCTAGGGCTAGGAATGCTAAGACGACTTCGCTAGCCTCCCCAGTCTTCCCTGTCGGTCACCCCCCGCAAGGCAGTCCATGTTCTCCAAGCCGAGCAACTCCATGCCGCAGTTGCCAGGACCTGTGTTCTGGTGAAAACCCGCAGCCCATTGTCACGGCAGAGGAATGTCTTCAGGTCCAGACAAGCACATGGCTAGACTTGCGGGTTGATTTTTGCAGTGTCATCCAAGGCCCGCTTTGGTTGATAAGAAGGACAAGAAGGATGGCAAGGCAAATTTGGTCTTGTGCCAGAAGTGGGGAAGCCAGTGATGTGCTTTGAGCTTGATGCGAGATGTAAAAGATTACGTGCCTGTCGCGGAATTGGGGAAGCTTCTTCACTTGAAGGCTCGGGAGTTGACGACCGTGTCGGACTGGCGGGACTTCTACAAGCAGAGGGCGCAGGAGCTGCCTCGGCCTCGGTTGTTTCTGTCACTCCGCAGAGGAGGGGTTCAGCTTGTCGGCTCTTCAAACCCTGCCCCGATTCTCCCCGGTGCTCTCCTTTGTAGCAGAATTCCGAGTTCTCCCGGACTCCCGGACTCCCGTCCGGGACGTCGACGTGTCTCGAGGCTCGGCTCTTGATGCGCCGGGGGCCAGGGGCCAGGGGCCTCGGCCAGGGGCCTCGGCGTCGTCCCCTTGGCGTCCGTAGGCGGAATTCGGTGCCTGCCGGACAGGAGACTCTGCCTTGCCACCAGCTCCCACCCGGACCAAAGCCCCGCCTTAGTGTTACCGTTGCAGAGTCTCCAGGTCTTCGCGCAGGTCACCTGCAATTGGCATGCTTTGCAACCAAAGCACACGACTGCGAAAGCTGTCCATGCTCCTGAAGCATTGCTGGCCACGGCAGCACCACTGGCCTTTCAATGTCATACGTATGAATTATACATCAGGGTCTGTTTCGCACATTTCCCCAACGCTCGCTGCTGCTCTGCAGGCTTGTGTCTCGTTTTTCTATTGCGATCACTCGCCTTTAAGCCGGTTGCTTGGGTTCCTTTGAGCTTCAAGCTGTTTCACTAGAAGCCAACAAGCAGGCTTCATCACAGCACGAGGGCCAAACAGCGTGACAGTCGCCCGACTTCGCACAGATGTTTCCTTCGAAGCTTTGCAGAGCAGAGCAGGGCCCGGCTAGGATACCTCATTCGAGTATGGTATTCCACGTCAAGGCTGGGCACGGTTATGCATGTCATTCAGAACAAAGGCTGAGTTATGAATGTGTATGGAGGACGTTTCGGCAAGCCCTCGCATCGCAGACGAAGCTCCTTCCCGTAAGGCATCCAAAGTCGCACTTCCGTTTGCTGTTGGTCTTTAAGGAGAGCACCTGTTTGACCCTCCACAGAGGTGGCCCTCTCAACTGACATCATATTCAGTTCATTTTCCGGTGCAACGATGTCAGTGGGAGTTCCAATCCTCTCCAGACCGTACAGAATTGTGTCACCTGCCAAAGTCTGCGATGTACTGTTGGTGTGTGTGGTGCGCTTCTACCAGGTTGTGCCACGTGCCGCTCAAGAATATGACGTATGCTTAGCTCAAGTCACGAGTCACATAGGCAGTTCCACCGCATTGTTTGTTCCGTGGCACGGCCAAAGTGTGTGTGCGTGAATTTCTGGTGAATGACAGTGAAGCGTACCGGGCTCCAAGAAGCGAGCATGTTGAATATCTTGAATAAGCTCTAGGAATAGTCAGGGTGAAGATGTGTGAAGCATCCAAAGAAAAGAGGTGCAAATGGTAACCAGGTATAGCTGTTTTGTTTAGCAGGAGTTGAAGGCCCAATTTCTGGAGGTGAGCGACAAGTTTCACGCATCGACGGATGTCGCTTCATGTACGCGTAAAGTGACAGGGATCGTTGTACGTCCCCAACAAGTCAAAAGCAAATTCTCTGCACGTATTTTGCATCGGCCGAAGGAAGAGCGGAGTGCCCGGAGATCATGTTGCATGATGTTACAGGTGAGTATGGAGCGAGGACCGTTGTCTTGTCGGCAAGTTGCAAAAGTTCTGTGGATCAACGGCTCTAAGACAGGTGTGTCAGGCACACCGCTCCAAATGCGACCTGGTTTTACGCAGGGCCGACGTTGCCGAATGTGTGCTCCGTTGTGCCCTGAGCACTCGTTCTCTCGAACGCACCTCGCTGTGTTGCGTCTACGCCTGTGCAAGGCGACAAAAAACCCGAGGGACATGGTGCTCGTTCCAGCTGCCTTGCCAGTATTTGATGGTCAAGCCGAGTCGTGCATCTTAGGCTCAGGCTAACCAGTTGCAACAGAGCTGTTGTCAATTGCTTGTTGTCGCAGCGAATGTCAGCCATACAGCAGGAGCATAGCTCACGATCAGTTGCTGCAGAGATCGACTCCAGCCAAAGCAATGGACTCCGCGGTCGCTGCGCATGCTCTGGCAGATGCCGCAGCACAGGTCCTGGTGGATGACAAGGACCTCTGCAGGGTCCACAGGGTCCAGGGTTAGGTTCAGATTGCATGGAATTGGGAATTTGGAGCCTGGAAACTCTATGCAGAGGCCAACTTGGAGAACTGGAATCTGGAGATTTGATGCCAAACCGAAAATCCGGACTCAAGCGTCCCAGCTCTTGCCTCGTCAGGAGATGCGCCGGGGCCTTGTGCAGACGCTGAGCCGGCTGGGCGACCGCTCCGAGCAACTTGCGGCAATCGCAACATGGCAGTAACATGACGCACGAAGAGCCAGGAGAGCAGACGCTCATGATTTCACGTGAATTCTGCGAGGATGCTCTGAGCGAGAAAGCCCTCGGCCTCACGGGTCGCCGAGCTGCAACCCCCGCCCCCCGACCGCCCTCGTCTTGGGCTGCGGACGGAGGACATGCTCAGCATTCACGTTTGATTAAAGCCGCTGCCATAGCCTTTGACTGGATTCTGTCCAAGTCGAGATCGTGAGCTCAGAGGTAGCTGGTTCATCCCGTGGCTAAATCGATGCAAAGTGCGTAACACCTGGACGCCAATGCCTCGAACGTTCTTGATTCCTGACGAGGAGATAGGGCTGTGACTCTGACACAAGTTTTCAAGCTCAAGAGGACATGCAGCCGCGGCAGCGGAACCACAAGACTCCAATGACGAACTCTTCATCATCTGGTCGCCTCTTGCCCTCGTGTTTAAGTTTTCTCAGAGACAGCCGCTCGAAATTTGCTGCACAGGCCGGGGGATGATGCTCTGGTTGTTTGTGAGTCTTTGCAGTCTTGCATGTTCAGGAGCTTCGGCCAATCAGTCCCCAGTGTGTACCGCAATGATATGCCCCTCGTAAGGCCTCTTGTTGACAGCCATCTTGGCGCCGCTCACTTAGTGCCAGAACGGGGCAAAAAAGAGGGCACTGCGTGATGCATCTTGTAACTGTGCGCTTGGTACTTGTCCAATCGAGGTGAAACATGTTGAGGAGCTGCGCACCAAGGATCGCAGGAGTTTGATCCTGGAGGCGCTACAGGAGGTCTATAAGTGTCACGGTTTTTTCACGTCCGTTGCATGGCGCAGATCCCAAGCACCGTGAAGACCTCTTCATCGCTTCCCTCACTGAACCGCGCTGGTGAGGCCTGGGCCTGGGAGCCGAAAATTGCAACAGCTGTGAACATCCTGCGCCGCACCGCCTCAGCCTCTCTGTCGTGCTTCCGCAGGCGCGTCCGAACGGCTCCAATCCGAGACAGCGAAGCAAGGCCGGGAACGGCGAAGCCTCAGCCGAGCCGTAGCGTCAGGTGCCTGAGCCTCATGTGAAGGCATTGCCCGACTATGCGCCGCACCTTCGCAGGTCGGCTTTGAACATGGGCTTCTAGGCTGAGTCATGGTCGCCTCACTGTAGGCACGAAGGCTAGATCCCTATCCACGATGGCTGGCCGTTGCTTCAGGTATGCCGTCTCAACTGAAGCTTGGATGACTCAGGAATCGTCAGGTCGACCAGCGTTTGTCTGTCTCTCCTTGGCCTCGCCGTCTTGTCGTACAAGCAACTCAGCTTCGTGTCAATGGCAGACTCTGCTGTCACCTTAGGACCACGACATATATGGCCCAATGCAGCATTCCGGTTCAGAACCTTGGATGCATGCCATCACAAACCAGCTGCAGTGTGAGCAGCGTCAGTAGCCGTAGCGGCCCCAGAATTCTTGAAAGTAAGGTTCAGAGTTTCATAGTGCGAAAGTCACCACTGCATACCGTGGAGGTGCTTCGGATCTTCCGCAGCTGGTCGTCCACTCGCATGTAAGAACGACGACGTTTTACAGACACCTATCACACTTCTGCCCCCCAAGAGTCAGCACCGGGATGTGACAAGATTTCCAGATCTTCGTGCTGAGGAAAGCGGTGGACCCAAAGTGGTCGACGGAGCTGAAGCGACCCTCGTCGGGATTAGAGTGCCGAAAGAGCTCCGGATCCCCGCAACCACCAGCTCAGGAGCTGATTGGCGAAATGCACAGCGGATTCAGCTTCCGGGACTGCAGTGCAAGCTTTCAGTGAGAGTTGGCTTTGGCTTTGTCAATGCGAAAAGCTTACCAGAGCTACGGAGACAAGGTATGACAACCGCCTGTCAGCCTCCACCACCGGCTCGATCTCTCCCGTGCCCTCAGCCGCGTTTGCACTGGCACAGTGTGTGGCAGAGCGTTCTCAGGGCCTCCGAGACCCGAGTGCCCTAACCCGACCCTTGATGGCCAGTGACTCCTATCGCGTTCGCAAACAGCGAAGCCAGGAGATGCCATACCTGGTCAGACATCACTGATCAGCAGCTCCTTCGGGCGCCGAAGCTTTCTCGGACATCAGACAAGCCCAACCAACAACCCAAAGCATCCCAAAGCATGAGCAAGACTCCTGAAAAGCCCGAGCTTTATCCAAACTGTCCTCGTATGAGGCCACATGCGTCACATGCTGCCTTCGTAGAGCCATAGGCTTGCAGTGGGAAGCATTACTGGATGCAGGGTACGGGAGAAAAGCAATGCTGTCCGCGGAAGTGGTGAGGCCTGCTTCGCGCCTACATCAGCGATGAAATGTCGGTGTGCGGAGGCTTTGGCGAGGTCTATCAAGGTGCTTTTTGCATTGGCCGACTCTGACTGCCAACGGCACTCCAAGTGAATTGAAGGAAATTTACACATTTGCTACTTTCGGCTCTGGTATGTCCAGCGGGCGAAACCCTCCGCCCGTTCTCTTCTGAGAGGCTTCCGTGGCGTGGAATGCGTTTCAACTCTCCAGTGTTGCAACAACTGCTCCCAGTGCCTGCAAACCGCAGATCCCATGGACAGCGAACCGCGTATGGCGTGGGCTGAGCCTGCTCTACGGCCCGCCGTTGACCTATTAACGAAATCTCATTTGTTTGCACCTAGACACCCAGCAGACCATAGCAGACCTAGCACCTGCAACCCGAATGGGACTTGTGTCCAGGTTTCAAGACGGCCATGATGTTCCTAGAGAACGTCTCGGTACCTGTGACTCAGGGTCCACCCCCGCAGGCCCGCACGCCTCTAAGTTGAACAGATGTGTTGGGTGCTCGCATCCTGCCAAGCAGGCCGTGCTGGAGAAGAGGTACTGGTGGAGCACGCTTCAGGCCACTTGCAGTGTGATCTCCGACCCCAGATCGGATCTGAGTGGATCAGGCACTTCTATCTGCCACGGCCCTGCTACAATTCTTCACCTTCGACCTGGTCGGCGGCATGCTGACAGGCAGCCTTACATGGTTTGTGCAGCTACCAATTAAGTGTTTCAGAATACATTGTCATGCACCATCTCGGCTGTCCGCAGCGTTCCGGTGTTTAGCTTTCCGAGCAATCCTGTGCCAGCCATGATGCTGTTCCTCGCTTTCATGATGACCACCGATGGGATGGCAGAGATGCACAGGCACGGTGAACATCTTGATCACCTGAGATCGGAACTAGAACTCTCTCCAATCCTGGATCCGCGTGGACAGGTATGCCTTGGCTGCGGTCTTAGCTTCCTGTAACCACAACTGTTGGAATACCGAAACTGGCAGTTCCTGCGGTCCACCCAAGGCTTATGCAATGCTCAGCTTGCTGTGCCTTTTCTTCGACATGGTGCCTGCGGCTCAGCCAGCATCCGCGACGTTGCAGGATTCTGGCTGCATGTTTGCCAGGCCTCTCCTCTCGTCTGTGGGCGGCCGCTCAGAGGCGAGGGTCCTTACCACAATTAACGCGGCCGAATCTTTTGCTGCAAAGGTGTCTGTGGAACCTGTTGACCGAGAGAGCCGAGACAACGAGCTACGAATCACGTGCCTTGGGAAGTCCAAACAGAGTGCCTGTCCATGCATGGCAATCGGCAGGTACACTACAATTATCAAGACCATGCCGTTTTTTGACGATAAGCGGGGCTGGATGTACAATGGGGCACGGAGCTTACAACTGTCAACATCGCAAGGGTCAAAATGCACTGAGTCAATCGTGTGAATGTTTTTTGCAGCCTCGATTATCGAGCTTGGTGAATCCAAATTTTGTAACATGAGTCCAGCCGAGGCGAGCATCACCTTGATCTTGTCTCCTATGTGTATGCTGCTTGGGGCGTCAGAACCTCGGAGTGGCATGTGCTCCGCAGCTTCGTCTTCTGATCGGTTCGACACGGAGCTCTTGCTGCACGGTTCCATGCTTTCGGCATGCTGCTGCAGTAAAGCGCAGACCTGATACCTCGAAGTTTGCAGAAGAGTCAGAGGAGCCAATCCGCGTTGAGCGATTTCGCAGCATGCATCTCCCAAAGCCCGAAGTCGAAGCCAACACCAAGTGGAGCCAGACTGCATTCACGTCATCATGGCAGGTACCTCGCAGGACAAGCCCACATTGAGATGCACAGCACTTTGCTTACAGGAGGTAGTGGGTTTCCAATCTGTCAGCTGTGCTTTCTGAACATTCCCGGTCCATCCAGTGCACCTGTTTGCTCAGGCACAGCCATGGATGCCACTCGCGAGAACATGATAGCGCGTAAGCCCGAGAACATCCTGAGTCCTGGGTACATCCTGCCACATTGGTTGTTATCCGTCACTCGTCCGCTGTGTAGCCCAAGTGTATGCCGAGGAACATGGAGGCAACCCGAGCCACTGAGAATCCTCGGCCGCGACGGTTGAGGTGGGTGGGGCAGTGTCAAGCCGACGAGTCGCTGAGCAAAGAGAAATCGACTTCTTTGCCTTGCCAGGGTGCCGCAGGTTCCTTCCACGGTGTTGAGCCAGCAGGGCAGCCAGGGCCTCGGATTTCGCAGCCTAAAAGGCTCAGCTGTCATAGCCAAGGCGAAGGCGAGCGCAGCCCACCAGAAAGCTCAGCGTCCACGCTTCTCAGGTGGGAAACCCTTTCAGTAGTCTGGAATCCCCCTGCCAGTTTTTCATGCACGATCTATAGGCCTCCGCATTGCCAGAGGTTTTCTGGTCAGAGCCATCGGCTGTCGCCCGACTGATGCCATTTCACGGAGGACCCCATGCCGGTGTAGTTCGAATTGGCTTCGAGCGGTGTGTCTGGACACGGTCAAAGTCAATTTTTGTTCAATAAGAACGATCCCATCTCCGAGACGGCCTCTCGCAGCCAGAGGATCCTTGGATCTTCCAAGGATGACCTGCCCACATGTCATGTGTGGAGAAGCCTTCGCGTTTAGTGGCCAAATGCCGCCACAAGCACCGGCAACATCGGAGGGCAAAATGGGCGTGTCAAGCATGCTTCCGAGGACTTCATCCTGCTTCAGCAGGGCGGACTAATGCAATCACAGTTGAAAACAGTTGTGTCTGTGTGTGAACTGTACGTGCTTGAGAACATGTGATGAGGCGCAAACCTACTTCTGTAGGGCAGGCTTGATGTTGCTTATGTCGCACGGCTGATCGTTAACGGCATCAAGAATTTAGAGACAATTGAGGAACGGAAGGCAGACCCAGCCACCTTGGGCCCAGGACGGACATTACGGCCGGTCTGGAGTCTTGAAGAATCTGGTCGGCTGCAAATAATGCGGGCATTTGTGGACCCGAGCGTTCCGTGCCACACTGGACGGACAAGCAGATGTACGCGCCCGCACGCCAGCTGCTGTTTTGCGGGTTGCTTTACACGCCTCGGCCGGTTCCAGCCCACCAGATCAGCAGAGCTCAGCAACCTTGACAGCACAAAGTGCTCGACCATGCGAACATTTATCACCATTCTCACCTGCATTGCAGCCGCCGAGGGCGGATCTCAGGTGTCGAACGTTTACCTATCTATTGGCCTCGCGAGCCTTTGAATTCTTGTCAAGGGGCGTGGAGCGAAGTGGAGCCGACCGACAGCATTAAGCCAACTTCAAGTCTTATCTGCGAAGACAGAGTTCCGCCCATGACGGAGTCACAAATGCAACGGGTCTGGGTATAACTTCACTTAAAATGACCAAAGCATTAAGCAACCAGCCGGCAAGAAATTGATGCCGCAGTGCCTTGTTGCACTCAGCTGCTGGCCTTGCTTCGGCACCTCCCACAATCTTCTGGTGGCCATTCGCCCTTTGACCCCACTCGAGAAGGAGGTTGCTAACGCGGCGGCACCCCTCTGTTCTGTTGCAGACTCCGACGATCAGTGTTGCTATTTTCGAGCAATGGCTACCGGCGGTGCATTCCTTCGCCTTGCTTGCGAGGCGCAATGCAAACGTCAGTTGCCTGCAGGCTGCAAGTGACTCCCTGCAGAGCGGCGGCGGCGGCCGGGCGCGCTCGCGCTCGCAAGCCGTCTCCCATCGTTCCGTGCAAACGAGCAAGAAGGCTGTTGCGGCACGACGCGACCCTCCGGACCGATCGCCCCGCGCCAAGTGCGGGGGGAGGCGATGTGGTGGTCTCCGCCACTGCTGGGGGACAACGTGTCCCTCTGCTCCCACCGCCTCGCGGCAGACCGCCAGCCAGGCTTGCTCAACCAGCTTCGCCCGGCGTGCCAAGAGGCCGCTGCGTGTGCAGGCGAGCGCGTGGTCGCCCCAGGGGTCTAACCGTCTTCGGCATCCGTGCCCATGTTGGCCGCAGATGCCGGGCGTTTTTACGCGAGTTGCATGGACCGCCGAGGCCTCAATTGGGGCGCTAGGTCGAGGCCGTGGCGGCTCGCCCATTTCTGCCTGTGCACGACACACTTGCTGCCATCGCGTTTATCGCACAAGCACGCGGGGACGACCTAAGCCAATCGGCGCCACACCAGCGACTAGGGGTTGCTCACCCTCCTCTTGGGCCACAGTGGCGCTTCTGCCTTGGAACGGGACATCAATGCGCTCCGTCAGCCAGGTGGGCTACCCAACCCCCCACCCCTTTTTGGCACACCAACCCAGCTGCCTGCCCCACCTACGCGCCCAGAGGCGTCCGTTCCACATGCCGTGCGATGCCACGACACGAGGAGGAGGCGCCACGCGACCACGGGTTTCATTGGCGGGCGCGCCAGGTGCCGCAGCTGATGACGACTGCCTCGACGAAGCGAACGCTCCAGCCGACGACGAGGCCCTTGCCGGAGCTTCGCAGGGCAGCGCAAGCAACTCAGCCCTCGCTGGGATCCCGGCTCCTGCGTGGACCAGCCATCGCCAGACGGCATCGTCGTGGCCACGCGCAGAGCTGGCAGAGAGGTCGGGCGGGAGGGTGCGCAACAGATGGTCAGCACGCGGCGAGGCACACATGGCAAGAAGCAGCCACGCACACTGGAGGTCCGGCAGCATGGGGAGCTCATACAGTAGCCGCCCTCTTCAAGCAGGCGCGCGTTGGTGTGGGCGGCAACAAAGCGCGGGTGGCCGATGGGAGTGCCCAACGCTACGAACGCACGCTCGGTTTCGTGTGCATCCCCGCGCCACACGCCGGCTCGATGCTGTCGGCCTCGCTGCCGAGTTCGGCACGCCTGTGCCTATATGTACCCGCCTTCTTGCGAGCGGGCGTGCGGCAAGCCTTTATCCTCACCATGCGAGCCCTTCGGGAAACGCACGCACGCGGCACGGCCCCTCAGCAGACCCGCGCTTGGAAATTGTTCCTGCTCATCCCGCGGTTGCTGCTCCACCGCGCTCGCGAGCCGGGCACGGTCGGACGCGAAGCCGTGTTGCAGCGCACGCGCGACTTCCTCGCTGGGAGATGGGATGCCTTGCTGGGGACTTGCACGTGCAGCCGCAGGCGCGCCACGCACCAGCCGCACACCTGCCGCCCCCAACGCTGCGGCCGATGAGGCCGCCTGCGCTCGGCGCCGGGCACTTGCTTAATCCCAATGCGCGGCGCGGCGAGGTCTCCCGAGCTCGAGGCGTTCTGACGTGTGCTGTGATCGCGCCGGGCACGGAAGAGACCTTCGCCGCTTTGTCCGATCCGGCACGGCGTCCACCGGCGCCCCGGCAAGACGTGCCTGCAGACGTCCTCTACTTTCAGCCCGACTCGCCGGTCGTGCTCACCGACGCCGCCGTCGCTCAAGCTCTGCGGACTGCCAGGCGTGGCACCGCTGCTGGGTTGTCGGGCGCTACGTGCGAACACTACAAGCTGCTGCTCGACGACGACGAGACGTCGTTTCTGCCTTGAGCCTCTCTCGGCTCACCGCGCTCCGCAAGCCCGGCGGCGGCGTGCGCGGCATCGCCACCGGCGACACTTTCCAGCGTCTCGTGTCGCGCGCTGTTGCACGGATGTTTGCAAGAACTCTTTTGATGAAACGACCCGCCCGTACCAGTTCGCACTGCAAACCCGTGCAGGCACCGACGCACTTTCGGGCATGCTCAGGGCCGCTGTCGATCTCGACTCTGCGGCAACAATCGTATCACCCGACGGCCGCAGTGCCTACGATACGATCTCGCGTGCCGCATTCATGCGCAAGCTGCACACTGTCGTGCCTGCACTCGTCCATTTTGTGCGCATGTGGTACGGGCAGCAGTCCACTTACTTTGGTGGGATGCCACAGGCCAGCGACGCACCATCCGTCAGGGCGAAGGCTGCGAACAAGGGGATGCTTCGCCGCCGACGCGCAGCTACGCCCCGGAGAATGCTTGGCGGCCTTTCTCGACGACGTTTTCCTCGTCACTACACCCGCTCGGGCACGCGAGTCCGTCGTTACCACATCCATTGAGACAAGGGCGGGCGTCGCCGCCAATCTCGGCAAAACCCGAGTGTACAATCGCGTTGGAGGACCAGCACCTCCTGGCATGCCTGCTTGCGCTGCTTGATGAAGAGGACGACGCCGACCCCGAGGTTGCCGACGCACGCCGCCTCGCAATGCTGCCCTCGCGCCTCGGAGGCTTGGGCTTGCAGTGCGCCCGCACCGCGCCCGCAGCATATACTGGGCTGCTTGGGCCGATGCCCTGCCTGTTCTGCCCGCCCGCCGGCCTGACGCCGCGGCCCGCTGCCTTGCTGAGCTCACCCACGGTCCTGCCTCGGCCGTCGCGTTCCTGCGTGCTGCTGAGGAGGCTGGCCGCACGCCTGACCGCGCGAACTGGACAGGCCGCCCGTTTTGGAGTGACTTGCTTAACGACTTACGCCCCGTATAATGCGATGTGTTTGAGGTTGGTGATAGGCGCCAGGGCTGGCAGCATCACCGGTTCACCCACTAGCTCTACCCACTTCCGCGAAACCGAGCTGCTGCCCGCTTTGCCAGCCCCCGCCCAGGCCATGCTCCGCTCGCAATCGGGGCCGCGCGCTGCAGCCTGGCTCAGCGCCACCCCGTGCGAGGCTGGCACTGCCGCCCGACCGCATGCTCATAGCTTTGCGGCCGCGGCTGCGGCTGCCCTTGCCCGTCGCGTGGCACAGATACGGCGAACATGGCCACGGCTGCGGTGCAGTAGTCGATGCTTACGGCGACCACCGTGCCGCCTGTCCCCGTACCGGTCTCGTGAAAAAAAAAAATTTTTGGAGGGCTCGGCCTCCGCTCTGCAATTGCAAACAGCAATGCCGCGCGTTGAGCCTCGTGGCAGGACATGCTGCCCGAGGTGAAGCCGGGCGCGTGTGGTTCGGTGACCAGGCGCTTGAGCGCTTGGTGTTGCTTGGCACTCCTTTCGGTTCGCCGGAATTTATCGCCAGTCATCTCCAGTCTTTGACTGCCCGACACAGGGAGCTGTTACACATGTTGCCGCGCATTGGTGACACGCAGGTTGCATGGCTGTTGCTGTTGTACACCGCGGCCCCGCGAGCCCAGTTTGCATTGCGCACGCTGGCGCCCGGGCTCACCCGTGAGTTTGCAGTTACACATGATTGCGGCGGTGCTCGACACCTTGAGCGCATTGCTTTGTGCTCATGAGCGTTTTGCGCTCCCACCTGCTGCCTCCCGCGTTGCACAGCTTGCTTTGCGTCACGGCGGCCTTGGCCTGCGCAGTGCCGCGCTGCACGCGCCAGCTGCTTTTTGGGCGTCGAGGGCCGGCGCATTCACTGTTCTGTCCGTTCGGGATGCACCCTTCCTGCAAGGTTTGGCACTGGCTTTGGATTCCCGTAACCTTTTCGGCAGGCACTGCGATTCGGGACCTGCTCGAAGCCTCTGACGTGCTCGTCGCGGCCGGCTTCCGGATCCCCTTTTGGGCTGACTTGCCCCAGCAGGCCCCTGCGCAGCCAGCCGACGACACTGAACCCGAGGTCGCCTTGCGTGGCTGGCAGCGCCCTGCCTCTCGGGTCTTTGATGACTTTGCTCTCGCTGAGCATCGCCACAGCGTTGGCCCGGCCGAACTCGCACTCCTGGATTCATAGTCGGGCCCATGTGCAGCCAGGGTTCTCACGGTGCGTCTTACCGCTCCTGAGCTCGCCGTCGACTCAGCTCCTTTCCGCGTGTCGCTGCTCCGCCGCCTCCGACTTCCTCTCCCGTCGGCCCCAGCCCGCTGCCGCTGCCAACGCCCGTTGGATGTGTTGGATGATCATGTCGCAGCCTGCCCCCGGTCCGGCACCTTGCGACAGCGAGGTGGGCCGCTTGAACGGGCCGCCACACGTGTCTGCCGCGAAGCCGGCACAGCTGTTGCTACAAATGTGCTGGTCCGCGACCTCAACGTCATTGCAAATGGACTTCCTTTGTGGGGTGGCTCTCAACTCGCAGTTGACACCACCCTGGTCTCCCCACTGACGTCAGCTGGGGTGTCCCGCCGCCGCAGCGGGGCCACCGCCGGCGCAGCCCTATCAGCCCTGGCAGAAGCCCGCCGAAGCAAGGAACGCACCTACCCGGAGTTCGGGCGGGCGTCGCGGTGCCGCTTGGTCGTTCTCGGCATCGAGGTTGGCGGACGGTGGAGTGCTGAAGCGGCCAACTTCGTCCGCTTGTTGGCTCGAGCACGAGCACGCACTGCCCTCCCTTTGCAGCGTGCAGCAACAATCGCTGCCTTCGTGCGGGATGGTCGGACGTCCCGCCCACGCACCATGAGGTCAGCATCCCTAGCGCCCAGTTCCGCGTTCTCCTGCTGCGGCGTTTGCGCATGCCTTTTCCGCTCGC
>CAJNDV010017269.1:39440-70136 GCA_905221635.1 Symbiodinium sp. CCMP2456 | reverse complement strand
TTCTAATTGTTAAGGCCCCTGCACTAGGCCGTTCTGGCTGCTTCTTGCCTGGTAAGCTGAATACTCTACATACTCTACACGCCTGCAAAAATTATGTGCGAGATGGAGGACATTTGACCTCAGAATGTCAGCAAACTAACCCTAATCAGGGTCCAAGCAACATGTACCCAAATACTATAATATACCGTGGCCCCAAAGTACTTAAAATAGGGACCACTTCAGGTCCAATTTGGGTACATGGACCCTTCAGGTAAAGGTCTTTGCGAGCCTGCAGGAGTTCTGCGCTGTACGGATTGAAGGTGTGAAGTGGTTGTTGTGCGTCAAAGATTCGGAGATTTCTCATAAACCGCCCCATATGTAACTAAACGCCCGATGCATTGCACCACCCTTACCACTACCACTGGCACTGCCGCTGCCAGTACCACCACCACCNNTAACTACTACTAACTACTACTAATTACTACTACTAACCACTACTAACTACTACTAACTACTATTGCTACTACTACTACTACTACTACTACTACTACTACTACGACCACCACCACCACCTCCACCACCACCACCACCACTACCACGACTACGACGACTACGGCTGCGACCACTACGACCACGGCAGTAGCAGCCACCACCACTACCACGACTACGACGACTACGACTGCGACCACGACTACGACCACGGCAGTAGCAGCTACGGTGGTCAGAAAAGCATTAGCTGCCATTCTCGCTGTTTCTGTGTTGAGCTTGTATTCCATGACTTCGTGGCTGATATAGGGCCCTCAATAATTAGAATAGGGTATGGGATATGTTATACTATGACTACATTCAGGAACCCCCAAAACCCTTTTCTAATTAATAAGGCCCCCTACAATATGTTATTGGCCCTCGCTGAGGCTTTCCATCGTGCCCCTGTTGGCCGGTGGTGGGATGTTCGAGACTGGAGCAGGCCTAAGCTAATCTGGGGGGCCTTAACAATTAGAATAGGGTTTGGGGGTATACTTTTCTATAATTTTAATAAGGAGCCCCTCAAGATATTGGAATAGGGTTTCGGGGTTTGTTGTACTATAATGATAACAAAGAACCCCCAAAATAGTATTGGTAATTATGAAGGCCCCTAATATTAGTCTCTCTCCCGGAATCCTCCTGTTAGGATTTGGGGAACATATCGACAGTGGGAATGAGGTCAGAGACACTTCGGAAAGATATAGAGGGCAGTTTCAGAAGCAAAGAGACACATCGTTTCTTTCTCTCTCAGATCGCGTCACGCCTGTCTGTTGGGGCAATATAACAAGACAAGGCCAACCAGAAGACCCTGAAAGAGCTGGTGGTAGGGGTAATATAGGGGCCTAAATTGTTTGGGCAATCCCTGGCACCAACCAGCAATACCGTAGGAATGCCACGCTTTGCCGGACTCACTCGGAAGCTGAGACATGTCAACATCGCTAAGGGTGCTGCCTCTAATATAAGGGGCCTAGATAATTACCAATACTATTTTGGTGGGCTCCTGACTATAATTATAGTATAATATGCCCCCAAACCCTATTCTAATTATTAAGGCCCCTAAATCATGGAACCCTTGTAGTATCCCTTATAGAGCCGTTTACACGGAACACTTTAAAGGGAAGCCCATTCTAATTATTAAGGCCCCTACCCTTAACCCTAAACCCTAAACCCTAAACCCTTAAACCCCAAAACCACATTTCATTATTAAGGCCCCTATCTTCGAAGCGCCTCGATCTAGAACCATAAAGGCCCCTCCATCCAAAGCCACAAGCTCTTGGCGGAAGCCTGATTCAATCGTCTGAAGTTGGGTTTAGGGTTTCAGGGTTTAGGGTTTGGTGTTTAGCGTTTTAGGGTTTGGGGTTTAGCGTTTGGGTTTTCAAGTTGGGTGCAAGTCATACGTTTGATGACATGAAACCTGCATTACCCATAATAAGGACCAGATCATAGTTCCCATAGTTCAGGGTCCTTAAGCTAATGCAGTAATCTATCGACAGTAATAATGTCCGGCTGTAGGTTGGGTGTCCGGAACGGCGCCATGCAATCCCACTTATGAGCTATCTACCATGTCTTCTCATCTTTCCTGTACTTAGAGCCTAAACCCCCAGCTCTAAAACTGCAAACCCTGCACCCTGAACCCTACTGTTGATATTAATCCTGCACTACCTCAAGGACCCTAAACTATGGAGTTATGTTATATTCCCTAGTATGGATAATGCAGCTTTTGCATCATCAACCGTATCAACCTTCAGAAATCCCGACTCCCTCACCGCTCAACAGACAGCCTAACCCTAAACCCTGAACCCTCAACCCTCAACCCTAAACCCTGAACCCTGAACCCTAAACCCTGAACCCTAAACCCTAAACCCTACAAAAATGGAGCTTTTGTCAGGCGGCTCTGCCCCCAAGCACGTGCAGCAGTTTGTGCAGGAGGGTCATCTGCGCCCCTGGGCTGTTGATCGTTTAGGGCTGCTAGGGTGTAGGGTTTGCGGGTCAGGGTTGGTAGGGTTTAGGCTCTGAGGCTTTATGGGTGTAATGGTTAAGTTTTGAGTTATGGGTTGCGGGCTTATGAGTTCGGGGTACAATTGCCATCGCCCCAAACAGTTCTTGGTTTAGAGAAGATGTTCCTATGTAACCACAAGCTGTTTGTTTCGCGAAGGGTCTACCAAAACCCTAAACCCTAAACCCTAAATCCTAACTACTCTTTATAATGAATTGTTGACCAGCTGCTACGGCTGCAAGTCCTGAAGCTCAAAGGCCCTGCGCCCACCCGAAATCGAGATCGCCACAGAAGAGACCTCAAGGACCCGAAGACCCGAAGACATGTTAGGGTTTAGGATTTAGGTTTTAGGTTTAGGGTTTGGGGTTTGGGGTTTGGGGTTTAGGGTTTAGGTTTAGGGTTTAGGGTTTAGGGTTTAGGGTTTAGGGTCACATGCCCATAACGGCTGAGACTGGACACCGAATCACCTCTTCACGGCCGTGCGTAGCAACTCTTGCTTACTTCTTCATCTAATATGACGACTACTACAGGGGCCTAAATACTTACCAATACTACTGTTGATGGACGAACTCCTGCATCATTTTCTTACACCAAGTATCCCTTCCAAACCCTGAATCTTAACATTGACCTCTTCGCAATGCTTGGGAGGCGCATGTGCGCGAATGAATGAAATCCTGCATCACCTACATGTGCATGCAACATTGAAATTAGAGGGGCACGGGAAGCTCCACTGTTCACAAAACATACTTGTCATGTAGGGGGTCATGCAGAGTTTCGTCCATCCACCGTATTTTGGGGTGGTTCATTATTACAATTGTAGTAGAACATCCCTCGGAAGCCTATTCTAATTACTCGGGCCCCCGCATTAGACCAACAAGACGGTAAGCAACGACAAGAAACGCTAAACCCCGAACCCCCAAACCCCAATTACGAGACCAGAAAACCCGATGGCCTAAACCCCGAAGACCCTTAAAATTAGGGTTTAGGGTTTAGGACTTAGTGTAGGGTTTTTGGTTTAGTTTAGGGTTTAGGGTTTAGGGTTTAGGATTTAGTTCAGGCTTCAGGGTTTAATTCAAAAGTCCTGGAACCCTAACGCCCCAAACGTTTCAGAAGCCCCCCTAAAAGTTCTAAGACCCGAAAACCCTAAACCCTAAACCCTAAACCCTAAACCCTAGCCCCACAGGTCCCGGTACTTGTAGCCTGCACCCGGACGCTTCAAGGATGGGATTCCTTGGGAGAGTTCTTGGCCATGGCGGTGTCCTTGGAGGCCTTCTTCCCGAAGAGCTTCGGGGTTTCGAGTTTTGAGGATTACAGGGGTGGGATGTAGGCTTAGGGCTTAGGGCTTAGGGTGTAGGCTTAGGGTTTAGGGTGCAGGGTTTAGGGTTTAGGGTACAGGGTTGGGATGTAGGCTTCGGGTTTTGAGGATTTCGCTGCTTTGCGACGAGGTTTCACGGGGTTTGGCCCTAAACCCCAAACCCTAAACCCTAAGCCCTAAGCCCTTAACCCTAGCTTTGCACTGTAAACGCACATGTAGTTGTCGCTCAGGGCTTGGGCTTGCAGGTCTGGTGGGTTAGGGGCGCATTTGGTCGCAGAGGTTTCCCTATAGGAGTCCATGTACCCGAATAGAGGTCTAATGGTAGAGGTTTGGGCCTTAAAGTTGTCGTTGGAGGGCGGCTGTCGACGAGATTGGGATCTAGAAGGCTACCAAGACAGATCAAGACGATCATGATTAAAAGGACCGGTTCAAAACATCTCAACAGGGAATTTAGGGTACCATGTTGGCGTTGAGGGCTTTGGGTCTAGGCCCTAGGCTTTAGGGCAGTCTCGAAGAAGAGACGATGCCCCAAGCCTGTCTTCAGGCACATACCTCGCGGCTTACGTAAACCTTCAGACACAGGCAGGACATTTTTCGATTGTTTAAGGAAAGGGCAGAAAGAAAGCCCGAACGCCCCAGCTCCAGCGACCACCAAATCGGATGCTTGGTGTCCCCTTTTGGGTCCCCAATATATTACAGCACCCTTATAAAAAGGACCCCAAAAGGGACCCTGCCTTAGAGAAGTACCCATGTACACCGCCTGGAGATGCGTCGAGCAGGATGTCTCTATGAAGACCGGCAATCCCGACGCCAAGATCATGGCAGATACCCTCTCGGCTGCCGTAGGTGGGAGTCGAGACAGGGCTTTAACTTTACCTATAGTCTTCATTCTAGTTCCTGTTTTTTGGCTTAACCAATTAGTTATCTATTAGGGATTTTATAAGGTATCCCCAAAAAGGAACGACAATGGAGACTATAGGTAAACCGTTTAGGGTTCTTTCTGTGCTGATTTTCTTGGGCTTCAGAAATGTGCGGTTGCGCTGCTGGGCTCTGAGAACTTTCGCAGGTCCATCGAAACCCTAAACCCTAAACCCTAAACCCTAAACCCCTAAACCCCTAAACCCCTAAACCCTATCCCCTAAACCCTAATCCCTAATCGCCACTCCGGGTTCAGGCCTTCGAGTCTTGGGTCGACCTTTAGGGTTTAAGGTTTAGGGTTTAGGGCTTAGGGTTTAGGGTTTAGGGTTTAGGGTTTAGGGATTATATAATAGTAGTTGCTTATAACTATTACTAGGTAGGCCTTTGGGACATTTTATAGTTTCCCTTATGGTTTCTATAGAGGTACCTATTCATAACTACTTTTCAGGGCCCCAAAACTACAGCCCAGATTATATGAACTTGTTAGTACAGGGTATACCCCTGAACACAGTAGGTTCTGGGATCCACCTGCGCGGCTTGAGGATCTAGACATTCTGGGCCTACCTTCACTGGGTTGCCGAGGGAGGGAGCTTCGGAAGGAGACCTCGACGGCACCTAACCTAAGCCTAAACCGAAATCGATCGGACGACTATAGGTTTTTCTGGATAAGGATCCAGAGCCTTAGATCGAGATCGCTATGAACTTTCAGATCACCTTGAGCCCCATGTGGCAGAACCGGATCAGCATGCCCCGTGGCAGCCTGAACCCCCGCACTTCAAGCTAAAGCGTAAACCATGCACCCTACTTAAAGGATCCTGGGACTTAGTAAGTACGGTTATAACTAAGGTAACTATACTTATAACCCCATTTAGGGGACCTATAACCTTATCTACTAAGTCCCATGATCCTCCAAGTAACCTTGCACCTCGTCCATCCTCGACCTTTACAACCTAAACCTTTGTGCTCTTTCTAGCAGATGCCCTTCGCAAGATGAGCCCAAGCAGAAGAGCCTGACAGAGCTCGTAGGGGTAATATTGGGGCTTAAATAATTACCTATACTATTTTTTGGGGGTTCCCTATTATAATTATACGATAATGGTCCCCAAAACCCTATTCCCAAAGCCCTATTCTTATTATTAAGGCCCCGACCCTAAACCCTAAACCCTAAACCCCAAACCCTAAACCCTAAACCCTAAACCCCAAACCCTAAACCCTAAACCCTAAACCCTAAACCCTACCTTACGGACAGGCAAGCTGATGGACAAGGGCAAATCCCCGAAGAGGAAGGCCGGAGAAGCCTTCGGTTTAGGGTTTAGGGTTTAGGGTTTAGGGTTTAGGGTTTGGGGTTTAGGGTTTGGGGGTTCCTACATTAACCGGGCTGTACCCTCTCAGTCTAGACACCTTTGGTATGGTCTCAGGTGAACATTTATTCTATGTTTATGACAAGGAATCCCCCCAAAAATAGTATGGGTGCCCATTTAAGCCCCTATGTTATTAGGGCTTTTGGGATTCTTGGGGTCTGATGGTGGTCAGAAAGTAGGCTTGATTTAGGAGACCTGGTGGTTTTGAGGGTGTCACCAAGCTTTTCAACAATCTATTGCAGGGTGCCCACGGTGATATGGACAGTTCTCTAAATAAGGGCCCCTTTTAGGGCCATGTTATCAGGGTGCCGTACTTTTTGGGGGACCTAAAAAGGGACCCTAATTTGGAGAACTACGCATATGATGCAAGGGTACCTACAGTGATGTGTTAGGTTTGGGTTGAGGATTCCACCTGCGGTCGCTTGGGGTTTAGTCGTTTGGCTGTGTCGGGTTCATGTTTTACCATGGTTGAAACCCTAAACCCTAAACCCTAAACCCTAAACCCTAAAGTTTAGCAATTATCACTGTGTAGGGTGTCGGACTTACAGTCACGGAATTAGGCTTCGGGTTTGGAGTGCACTTTGTTCAGGGTTTAGGGTTTACCTTAGGGGTACTTAGAAATATTTTTTTAATCTTTGGCTACTATAAACCCTAAGAAGCAGCTAAAATTGTAGTTTTTGCTAAGGGTCTAAGTTCAGTATAGTTTAGGGTTTTTAAGGTTAAACGGTTAAACCACCAATCAGGTTTCTGTTCCCTCCTCAGCTGCTGTGCCCTGCAGACTCGAGCTTACACCGTGGTCCTGGACAAGGGCGCCGATGAAGCTCGCATCCGGCGCCCCCCCGCCGGGCATCAGAGCACGGAATTAGGCTTTTATAAGAGCTTATATGGACTTTTAAGGGCTTATAAGGGTTTATAAGAGTTTAGGGTTTAGGGTTGGGGTTAAGCAGACAAGCCGTGCTGCAAAATAATTGTCAGTGTCGCTGACGTAGCTTTGTCGCTTCTGCATTGTGTTAGGAATAGGGGTCTGGGATCCGAGATTGTGCCGCGTGTACGTACCCTTATAATATAGGGGCCTTAATAATGAAGATAGGGTTTGGGGCCTATTATACTATAATTGTATCAAGGAACCCAAAACCCTATTCTAATTATTAAGACCCCTACATTGGCGCCCATACTTTGTTGAGACTTTGACAACCCGGCCTCTTCGAACACTGTCAAGGCTCCTATAGTAGCTTCATCTGCGTTTGTTTCCCAATACTGGGGATGCTTGACAGCCCAAGTGCTCCGGGGCTTAGAAAGCACCAGCAGTGGAAGTCATCGTGACCTGAGCTTAGTTCTTGAATCACAAGCTCTTTAGTTCTAGCAGGTTTCGTTTTAGGGCTTAGATGCAAGCAGGTACCGGCTGCGGGACAACGAGCAGCGGCTGCGAATCAGTGCGGGGCAAGAGGACCTCACGACGCTGGCTTGTAGGAAATTCGTGTTGACACTGCCGTCAGCAGGCCTTTGTTGTCTTTATCTGCCGGAAACAGTGATATCTTCGCCAGAGGTGTGTATATATATATATATAGTGTAACATGTGATCAGAGTTCTGTGGGCAGTCTGCTCCGATGTTGCTTTCCATGGTGATGCTGCTCATTGCCAACCCTGTACTCTGTTGCATGTACCGCGCTTGTAACCCTGAAAAACTAAACATTACCCTAAATCCACCGTTCAGCAATCTTTGAGGTCCTACTGAGAGCGTAAAGGCCGTGGGTGTAGGTCTTAACGACGGCGCGCACAAGAGAGGGACGCTTTTGCTGATTTTCCATACCTGGGGGAGTTGGGGTTCCGGGTTTAGCGGCTGTTTGTTCTCGAGGGTCGCAGGAGAACGCCGCGCCCCTCGAAAGCCTTAGCGACCTAACTCTCACCACCCTGGAACCCCCAAATGCCAAGCCCTAAACAATCAAGGACTTATGGTCGCCTTACAAGCCTGCATGGTCATCCGTATGTACATGTATATATGTATATACTTATATATATATATATATATGTCTATATATATATATATACATATGTATGTATGTATGTATGTATGTATGTATGTATGTATGTATGTATGTATGTATGTATACTATAGCTCCCTAGAGATTCCCCACGAGCCGGGGGGAAGCGAGAGGTCTTGACCGGCTCTCGGCGTCTGGATGAGCGACTTGAGCCACAAGAGTCGAGTTATATAGGGGCCTTCATAGTTCGAATAGGGTTTTGGGGGCCCAGTATACTATACTTATAATGAGGAACCCCCCAAAATAGTATATTGTTAATTGTTTTGGTTCCCTACATTACGTCAGGGTTCGAGTGTTCTAGGACCCCCCAAGTGGCCTTCCTTAATGGAGGGGATTTAGGGTATATTAGAGTGTAGTTGAGGGGTCTACTTTGGGTATAAGGTTTATGGTTAAGGGTTTCGGGTAGGATCTGGGGTTTGGGGGCAGGGTTTAGGTTTCAGGGCTTATAGGTTTTACGATTCGAGTTCAGGGTTTAGGGCTTCGGGACCGGATGTGGGGTTCGGGTTTTAGGGTGAGTCTTTGCATCAGCATCGGTTGGCTGGCAAAAGCCTTCAAGCTTCGTCAGATTCCTGGTCTGAACACTTTGGGCTTATGATCGATTCGGGACGCAGGCTGCGTTGTGCAGCCCTGCTTATTATTTTCGGGGACTGGGAGAGGACGCGATTGTTTGGACATGTTTGGACAAGTTTTGGGGAGATATATGTTGCTTCTATCTTGCTGTTCGGGGTGGTGGGAGAATGGTAACTCTTTGTATACTATCGCAATCTGTAGTAACACTGTAGTACTTTTGCCCCACCATGGTACCACATGAAGAGTGGTAGCTGACCCATTCTCTAAACCCCGTTAAGCAACCTCGGCCCGAATCTTTGCCTGGGTGGGGGGTTCAGGGTTTAGGCTTTAGGGGTTTAGGGTTTAGGGGTTTGGGGTTGCCAGCATGAACGGCACGCTCTGCCAAGGGCTTGTGAATCAACGTGTTACCCCAAGAGCAAGAGTGTCCCTTGCTGCACACTCCGTACATTCAGTCGAGAATGCACCCAACGAAAATTCTCAAACCCTAAAACCTAAACCCCAAGCCCCAACCCCTAAACTTTCCTAAACCCAAGCCCCAACCCCTCAAGATTCCTAAACCCCAAACCCGAAACCCGAAACCCCAAACCCGTCCAACCAATTCTGGCCCATTTGCTCCATATGGGAGTTTCCGAAATCAGGGGTGCCTTATTTTGGGGTCCTTATAATAAGGATCCTACTATTTAGGGTACTATACTACCTAAACCCTAAACCCGAAACCCTAAACCCTAAATAGGGTCCCCTATTTTCTGAAACCCCCAAATTCTCCGGAGCCAAGGGGCACAGCGAGCCACCAGTCAAGTGGAGAGGCCGAACCAAAGATTGGAATTTGGTCTTTGGAGGTTTAGGGTTTAGGGGTTGAGGGGTTTAGGGTTTAGGGTTTACCTGGACCCTGAAGAACCCACCTTTTTAGGGTTCCTTAATATGAATTCCTTATACTAGTCCCTTATTTAGGGTTAAGGTAGGGGTTGAGGGGTTTAGGGTTTGGGGTTGAGAGTTGGTGAGGTTTGGGCTTTGGGTGTGGGTGAGGTTTGGGCTTTTGGGTGGCTTGGATGCAGGGCCTTGTTGTTATGAACAGGATAGACTGTGGGAGACGTCTAGTAAGCACCAAAAGACTTGAAAAGTCAGACGCTTGAGGGGTTTAGGATTCACGGGGTAATCTCCGAGCCGTACGGTATGCCTGAAGACGTTTACCCCCCAACATCTGCAAGCCCTAATCGCACGATCAGGTTCCATCAGTTTTTTTCGCACGATCGGACTTCCATCAGCTACGCTTGTGCAACATTCGGAAAGCAAGTTTAACACCCTCCCCCTGAGCTCTACTACACGCAGGGGTCCTTCGAACAACCCTAAACCCTAAACTCTAACATGGGCGTTTGGCAGAGGAGCCCTGGGTTCAAGCTTGAGGTGTAATTCGGTTTGTTACGACTGCCGCACATCCCCAACGACTAAACCCTAAACCTCGAAAGCCTAAACGCTAAACCCAAAAACAATAAACCCTAAACGCTAATTCCTAAACCTCAACCCTAAACCCTACACTGCTTTTACCACCGCTACTGCAGTTTGGAGACTGTTGCTCTCGGATCTTCAGCTTTGTTTCACCTCTGCGAAAGCCTACGACCTCATCACTGATTAGGGCTTAGGGTTTGGGGCTTCAGTTTTGAGGTTTATAAGGTTTAGGATACACACGAAGCCCTGAGTCGCGTGCTTGTGCTGGAGGTGCAGTACCAAGATGCTACGGCAAACTTCATGTCATGACGCTCAGAGAGGGTTGATGGTTTCAGGTGGGTCTAACGATTGTATCTACGAATATTATACTGCACACCCAAAACACGGTTCTAATTACTACTTAATTAAGCCTTTATACCAAAACTCCACACATTCCCTAGACCCCTAAAGCAACCCTTCAACGAAGCCTGGTCTAATCATGGGTACTGTATGAAGGCACCTCTAGTATTCTCGCTTCGCGCCAGGGGCCTGAAGGGGGAGTGGGAGATAGTGGGGGAGTGGATCCCTGTAAGTGCCTATAATGTTCCTTATAGAATCCCTTATGGTAGTATTTTTCGGACAACTTATTTTTTCGCCAGGATCTCATGGGCAACAACAACGGGTACTAGACTCTAGGATTTAGGGTTTAGGCACCAGGCGTATTTGATGAGGTTGAGCATCACGGGGGAGGCCGAATCTAGGATCCGGCCGAAATTGTCGAAGTGATTCCATTGGCCCCATCAGTACCTTGGGGTTGCACTCCGATCACTATGTTTGGGGTTGTGTTTGCAGAGGGTTCCTCTAAGCCGACCGATTAGGCTTGTCAAGCCCTATAAACTCTAAACCCTAAACCCGAAACCCTAAAACCCTAACCCTAAACCCTAAACCCTAACCCTAAACCCTAAAACCCTAAACCCGAAACCCTAAACCCTAAACCCAGGGCTCTGGTGTCCTCGAAGCCCCAAGGGCCTGAGACCTTAGGCCCCTGACTTGCATTGATGTTCTGAGCGACAGAAGCTGGGGAGTTTAGGGTAGTATAGGGCCTTTATAAGGCTTCTATAGGGGTATAGAGACCTTCTGAATCGGCTCCTAGAACGGTAGCTACCCATCCTGAAAAGGTCCTAGACAAGTTGAGAAGAGGAACTCTGCGACCCGAAGCCAACGGTTTTGGGTTTAGGGTTTAGGGTTTAGGCTTCATGAGATGACGAAACAAGCCATTGCGATACGCTTACCTAGCAGGCTAGACATGGACCTTAGTCTAGGACATTTTCAGGTGGGTAGTTACTGTTATAGGAGCCTTATAGAAGGTCTATATACCTTATAGAGACCTTATAGAAGGCCCTATATACCCTAAGCTCCCCACCTGTAGCTTCCTTTGACTTAACACCCTGAACCAAGGTTGGATACGGGTTTCACGCGGAATGTGACTCTCACCATCCAGTGTGCAGATCCCACGCAGGCCGCCGCCTCTTCTTGGGCTCAAGGTTTTGTGGCTTGGGGCGTAATCTAGGGGCCTAAATAATTACCTACATTATTTTGGGGGCTCCTTACTTAAATTATAGTATAATGGACCGAAAAGCCTTATTCGGCTACTAAGGCCCCTACATGTTACGCCCTAGGAAAGTTAAGAGTTTAGCAAATCCTAATCAGTAGCCCACTCCTTTTGCAAGTGAACTCCTAATGCCTTGAAGTGTGCTTCATTTCGGCTTGGAGCCGGTAGAGCTCTGGCGGAGTAGGCTGCTACATCTAGAAGCCTGCCCGAAACAGATCCTAACCAAAGAACTAGGAACCCTAACCCCTAACCCCTAAACCCTAAACCCTAAACCCTAAACCCAAACCCCTAAACCCTAAACCCTAGACCCTAAACCCTAAACCCTAAACCCTAAACTAAACCAGGGGCAGTGAATGAGCCTTAGGGGCCTGAGCCCAGAACCCGAAGTCCTAAAATCCTGAACCGTAACCCTAAGGGTCCACGTACTCATGTAGCAAATGCATCATATGGGTACATGGACCCTTAGATTAACCACTAAACCCTAAAAGCCCTGAACCCTAAACCCTAAACCCTGAAAGCCCTGAGCCCAAAACCCGAAACCTGGTGTTTCTTCCAACACTAGGTTTGCAGATGGAGCGTGCTGTAGCTCGCGCACAGACCACCGAACTTAAGAAGATGCCGGATACCATAGCTGCCGCTGCTACGCCTACTTACTACTTTCCATTATTTCTCTGCTACTACCATTACTACTACTAACAACAGAAACAGTGATTAAGAAGTATTGATAGTATTGCTGTATATACTGATATTCATGCCTGCGACGACTACTGCCACTACCACCACTGCTGCTCTAGGGAAAGCCCAGAACTCCCGGCCGTAATAGTCGAGGGCTGCAGAGAATGCCTCGAAGCTTTAAGCGACTTTGGCCCTTAAGCTCCAAGTAGACAAACACTAAGTACTTAATGCAGGGGCCTGAATCATTTCCAATACTATTGTGGCTGTTACTTAGTATAGTTACCGTAGAATATACTCCCAAAACCCTGTTCTAATGATTAAGTAAGGCCCATATATTAAGCTCCATGCAAGTAGACAAATAGTAACTACTTTGGGGTCTGGTGTCTGTAAAGCAAACAGTACCTAGCTCGGGCTCCTTGAGTTTGAAGCCTTCCACCCACAAAGGCCGTATGCCCAGCTCCGGTCAGACTCCATTGCCCCAACCATAAACCCTGAAGCTTCGTAGCCTAGAGGCCCTAAACCGTCATAGCCTCAAGCTGCAGAGGCCAGCATCGGCACCTACTCATTGCCAGCAGCCTGCAAAAGTCTCTGCAGGGGAGGTGGTTTGGGCTTTAAGGGTTTTGGGTTAGGGTTTAGGTTTCCGGGTCTTGGGGTCAGTCGGGGGGTAAGAGGTTTCGGAGTTGAGGATGCACCATCAACCGTGAACCTAGCCACCATCAGCAGGGGAACGGCATCATGGGAGAACGGCGCCATCGACGTCAAAATCTCACCGGAATGTTAGTTGAAAGGCCTGGTGAACTACCACCGCATGGTTTCTGATATGGTTTAGGGTTATATAAGGGTACCCTTGCGTGGCCTATGCTCATCGGGACGGCCACGTGCTTCCAGAGGTGTATCATTCCTAAAGTCCCCCAACCCTGAACCATGAACTTGTATGCGGTGCCACTGGAGAAGAGATAAATATGAGGGTAGAAAGATGTTTTGATGGAATTAGTGTTCTATATAGTGCGAGGAAAGGCTTTGAAGTCATTGCTCTTCTAGGTTGTCTGGTTGAGGGACAACCCTGTGCCCTACATCCTTTAGAAACCTCCTGAAAGGAACCCTGTATGGGACATCCCACTTAACCCAGGAACCGTTCAGCAAAAAACGCATACAGTACCCTTAGAGCCCGAAGTTACGAAGCACTGCTGCTTTAGCCATGTCATGTAACCCTAAACCCTAAACCTCAGAATTAAACCCTAAACCCTAAACCCTAAACCCTAAACCCTAAACCCTAAACCCTAAACCCTAAACCCTAAACCTCAGAATATAACCCTAAACCCTAAACCCTAAACCCTAAACCCTAAACCCTAAACCCTAAACCCTATAGACCCTAGAATACGACCCAACCCTAAGCCCCCGCGAGCCCTGGGCTTCTTTGTTCCCACGTCTGAGGCAACTAAAGCGCAGCAACTGCCAACCGGACAAACCCTTCTTCGACCCACAGACGAGGACGGCTTAAGCTTGAGAGGTTTAGGGTTTAGGAGTTTAGGGCTTAGGGGGTTTATGGGGCTTATCGGGGTTGAGGGGTTAGGGGTTTTCAACTTCCAGGGGTTAAGGTTTACTAGAACCTAAACCCTAAGCCCTAAACCCTAAACCCTAAACCCTAAACCCCTAAACCCCTAAACCCCTAAACCCTAAACCCTAAACCCTAGGGTCTCGGGGTTGAAGTTGAAGGTTTATGGGCGGTCAGGGCCGCAGGGTTTTGGGGCTCACGATCCCTCAGCTAAGGGCTTGACAGGGTTGTTGGTGGTTTAGGGTTTAGGGCTTAGGGTTTTTAGGGTTTCGGGTTTAGGGTTCGTGAGTGTCGACGTAAGTTCTTGAGGTTTCTGCATGAAATATCGGGGCTGTAGGGCCAAAGGAAATACCATCTGCGTACATACTGTTCGGGAAGGTTTGGGGTCGTGATGTTTTTGATTTATGGCTATATACGAACTATTGTGTAGGCTTTAGAGTATCGGTTGGACAGCACTTCGGAACAATGCTCATACCCGGCGAGCACAAACCAGCACAAACCCCGCAAGCAAGGACCATAGCCGAACTGTATGAGAACATGTGTAGAGTTCTTGCTATGATTTACAGCAATCCTCGGAATTCAACGGTGTCGGGCTCTCGGGTGCTCATCTGTGTGTTAGAGGTAGAAGGTTGGAAGGTTAGGTGTTCCAGGTCTTTCCAGGGCGCGCACAATACCTCTCATCTAAGGAACGTACATTCGAACCATGTCCAGAAGCCCTGCGCAGTTTAAGACATATTCATAATTTAAGGGGTTTTGTGCTCTCGTACCCTACCGTCCCTTAATAAAGAGACCCCCAAAAAATGGGACCCTCAAAGCGGTCTGGGACCTGCCCCGCTGCGCCCTGCCCTGCCCTGCCCTGCCCAAAAACCCCAAAAACATCAGTTTAGGCCAAGGCCCGAAAAGGAATAGGTGGGACGGTGTCGGCTGAGAAAGAAAAAAGGGAGAGCTCTCTATAGACAGGCTTTCGCAGCTCGCTGCCATAGTACGATGCGCTCGACACATCCTTGTCGCAAGACACTATCGCCTAAGCGCGATTCCACGGCAAACCCTAAACCCTAAACCTGAACCGCGCTTTGGGTTGGGACTCAACTCTCAATCCAGCTTCTGTTTTGCATTCTTATTCTTCTTTGTGGCAGCATGCCAGAAATTTCAGCAGGCACCAACCGTCACAACAATACCACATCTGCCCCATGGTGGTGGCTGAAAGTAAAGTTCCGTTCTCGGCGTCTTTGAAAATCAGGATCGTACCCCCGCATGATCGTGGTTCCCGAAGCCCATTCCATAAACTTCCTGAGCCCTAAACCCGGATTGAGCTTCCAGCTGTGACCGATAGGAACTGCGTCAACTTCTGTCCGGAAGGTGCCGCTCTCAGCGAGATCTGGGCCGCTGGGGTTTACGAGCAACAAGTACGAATCCGAATATCGCCACTGCCACTGCCTCAACCGCTACAGCTACCGCTGCCACCACAACCGCCACCACCACCACCACCACCGCCGCCACCACCACCGCCGCTACCAGGTTACCACGACGACGACAACGCCTACTACCCTACTACCACAGCACCGACTGCCGAGAGTTTGTATCATGGACTTCGGCTGATCTTGATGCGGGTCGAGACAGGCTTTCTGCGTCGCCCTGGAGAATGCTGCAAAAATAATTTCCACACATTCCTGTATCTGTGACATCCCGAACCCAAAGCCCTCAACCTGAAACTGTAAAAGGGAAACCACGAGACTAGAGGGCCTTGTTCGTGTCAGGTGCACTTTCAACGGGAAATGGAGTAGAGCTGCTGGTTTGTCGCTAAAGATCTTCAGTGGAAAATATTCACGGCAGTCTGGATGCTGCCCAGAATTGCGTTGGGCAACATGCCAATAGGATGTCTCCAGGCTTCTACCGCAATCTGGTGAGCCAGCGATGTTCCCGCTGCAACACGAACTGCAAGGTCCGATTGGCAGGCTTTGCAAGGAGATTATCATGTCAGCCGGGACTGCACGGTAGAACAGTCATGAACAGTCGAATTTAAATCCTTACTGCCGAGATGACTGAAGTCTTTTCAGCCAGTGCCTTTAAGCCATCCACTCGTCTCGTGTGGCATTGCTTGTCTCGTAAACCGATTACTATCCTAGCTGCAGAGCGAGGTCGTTTTTGTTTGTAGCTGCGGGTGCTGCCAGAGTAGTTGTACTTTGAGTAGTAGTCTTGCTCACACTTGAAATGCCAGTGCTCTGATATGTACCCCTAATGCAACAGCACGACGAGCTACAGTCTTCCGATTCCGGAGCGGAATGTGTAATGTCGCAAGTTCAAGATGAACTTGCATCGTAACACAAGACAAGACTGTGGGACCGATCGAATGTGAACCCATGCACATGGTGCGGTTAATCAAGCTACCAGCTCTCATTCTCATTCACAATAGCAGTCGTCATGATCATCATCATCTTCTTCTTCATCATCATCACTACCACCAGCATGGTCAGCATCATTACAGTTCTCATCGTCATCATCATCATCATCATCATCATCGCCATCACCATAAACATGCGGATATCTTCACAATTTTCCTTTTCAGTCGGTTCTTCACTAACATGAGAACGACTAAAGGCTAGCAACAGCCATCACTAACAGCAACATCGTCGCCATGACCCTGCTGCTCCTCCTCCTCCCTCCTCCTCCTCCTCCCCCTCCTCCTCCTCACCATCATCATCACCATCATCACCATCGTCTTCATCATCACCACCGTTAGCAAACATGCAATTGTTCTACTTCGAGACCAACAGTCACGACAACCACAGCAGATCGACAATTCAACTTAATCACCATCATCATCATCATCATCGTCATCATCAACAATATCGCCAGTAAATGCTGCCTGTCGCAGGTGTGCACCGGCTTGCTGTCCTGTAAGATGTGCGTGCCGGATGACGTTGAATTCGTATACGCCGGGCCCCTGTGAAGGTTTCCCGGGTCCGGGTTTCATCCGGTTTCAGCTAAACCCTAAACCCTAAACCCTAAACCCGAACGGGTTTCATGTTTAAGATTCAGGGTTTAGGCTTCCTGCCTAAGGGTTTACGCAGTGAGGGTTTCTATATTCTGGGGGCTGGTCTGAGGCCTGAGCATCATTTGGGGGTTGTGAGCCCCTACCACTTAGGCCTCCTTACATTAGCCCCACCAAGCTCTTTGTCAACTTCGTAGAAAAGCCCAATGAAGCACAATGTTCCGCCGTAGGTCCTATTTTGTTAAACGTTCCATCCGGGTAATTAGTCGGTGGTTGATGACGCCTGTTATCGAGGTCTTTCTAGACTTTATTGATTATGTTGGGCAGGATGCCTCTCAGGAAGCCTTTACTGCTGCTTCACCACATGTTACGTTCTGCGAGGCTAAACCCGTGCCCGCATTTTGGAGAGTGTGCGCAATATCGCGGGGCCATTCTCGGTCTTATGGAAGCGGTTTGGGATCATAGCACAACCAGGGTTGGAGCACAAACAAAGTTCCAACACAAGTCGCACCAGTCGGGCGACACAACCTTATATCCTGAAGCCCGGAAGATGCCAATCCGAAACCCTAAGCCCCGCCCCGAAAGCCTAAACCCCAAAAGCCCGAAACCCGAAGCCCCGTACTTTGTAGGCCTGTTTGCGAAACAAGCAACCTGTGGGCTGGCACTAGACACCCCTTTTGGTCTCGATACCTCGGTTTCGGGTCGGTTCATGGTTTAGGGAGGGTTCATACGACTCATGAAGGATTTTGGAGCTAGGAAAGCCCCATGTCTGTTGAGTTTCTTAAGCCCAAAGCCGTCAAACCCGGAAGGCATCAAAAGCCCCTAGCTCAACCTAATCCCTAAACCCAACAACTGGACTATGTCGACTATGCCAAGGTCATGCAGCCTGATGGGAAATGTCCGGGCCGTAGTGTGGATCTAGCTTATTGGCCGTTGAGATTTAAGCAGGTTTCGGGATTCTGGTTCAGGGGTTAGGGTTCAGGCTCCAAACACGAAACCCAGCGAAATACAGGATCCATATACTGCTATTGTTCCCTACAGCAGACAAGCACACACGAGAATGCCAAGCAGAGCGAAATCACACAGACAGAGCTAGGTGCCAATCATGGAAAGTTCTGTTTGTCGTTGTGAGTGTGCAAGCATTGACCTCAACTCACTACTGGGGATCCCCAAACCCACTGTTGCATGGGTCAGACCCTAAAAGTAAGAGACCATAACCCACTATTTGGTACGGGTTTGGCGCCGCAGGTACTGTCTGTTCAGTAGTCTTTGGCTCTTCGAGGTAGGCATGGTCTATCGGTATGCGTATTTGCTTAAAACCCGCTGCCACTGTGTAATCTTGTCATAGTTACAGCTCCGCTGTTGCGCTCGTCTCCTTTGCGGCTTTTGTTTCGGAGTTTATATAACTCCCTAAGGGTCCAGGTGGTCCTTCTTTATCATTTTCGGTACCCCAAAAAGGACCCAAAGTCCTATATTAGAGGCAGCTGGAGGTGTAGGGACTACTTGTTCCGAGCCTTTTGTACGGCTCGGCCCCTTGTCTCGCTTTGTGATGTCCCTAAACCTGACAACCCCTATATAAACCCTAGACCCCTGAACCCGTAAAACCCTAAACCGCTAGACCTTAAATGCTTTGGCACCTTAAGCTCTTTTTGTGTGGCTTAGGTCAGGCCCAGGTCAACCACATCTATGCCAGGCCGAAAAGACGAGCCTTATGGTTTCTTGCTTTAGGGCTTTGGTCAGTGGGTTTTATAAGGGTTCAGTTTCGATTTTAAGGCTTTCTACAGAGGTTTTTCAGGGATTTGAATTAGAGTTTGATGTGGGTCTATAAGGGCTTGTGTAGGAGTTCGGGATGTTGGTTTTTAGGATTTAGGGACTGTAAGGTTGAGGACTGTTATGTTTTCTGGGTTTTAGGTTTCGGGTTTAGGATTTGATGTGCACCGGTTGGGGTGTTAGTCCTAGGTTCAGGCTGCTGGGCGTTGGGTTTGCGATTGGGACCCGTTTGAGGCTTTTGGTTTTGTGGATTCGGGTTTTAGTTTGCGCTGGGTGCCTTTTGTTTGAGTTTCCAGGATCCCCAGTGGTAGCCTTTTGCCGTTATTCTTGGTGGGTTTCCTCTATCTAAACCAAATAGTAGGAAAAAGGGTGCCCTCATTCAGGCGCTACTGGGGAACCTAGGTTTATCTTGGGTGTTTGCAAGGATAGGGTATCAGGAGTTTCAGCTCCAGGGCGCGGGTCTCGGCATCTGGGGTCTAGGGTTTGGGGATTAGGGTTTAGGGGGTAGGGGTCAGGGTTTAGGGTTTGGGGTTTAGTTCACTGGGTTTTGAGATTAGAGTTGAGGGGGAGGTGGCGGCGTCATTGGTCCTAAACGCTTGTTCCAGGTATAGTCCTCCAAGATTCCAGGGGTCTTCCGGCCGGAAGTTGGAGATATGAGCACGCGTGACGCAGGGGCAGGGTGGTTTAGAATTTCGGGTTTTGGCTTCAAGGCTCCATGCATCTATCCATCCATCCATCCATGGCCCCAGCTTGTTCAGAACATAGGGCCTCTGGCATCCCGGTTGTAGTCCGAAACGTTGCGACACCCTACACCCCGCGCCTGAAACGTTCAAGAACTTGATCTACAACCCTCTGGTGAGCGACAAACGCAACAAGTATGCCACAGTTGTACCTTTGATCAAGCCAGCGGCGTGATGGCAACGGTAATATTACACTGTATGAGACTACATATTAGCTGATAGTCTATTATATGCTGATATGTTCGTTCTGCGATGTTATATTGCTTTATTGTCTATATTCTATAGTATTACATTACATTACATTATATTTTATTGTACTATATATATATATATAAGAAGATTATGATATATGATATGATATGATATGATATGATATGATATGATATGATATGATATGATATGATATGACATGATGTGATATGATATGATATGATATGATATGATATAATATCATATCATATCATATCATATCATATCATATCATATCATATCATATCATATTGTATTATATTGTATTATATTGTATTATATTTTTTTTGCATCGCAGAACGATCTAGCCCTTGCCCCCCCCAGCCAAAGCAATCACCACAGAAAGCCTGAAGCCTAATTACCCTAAACCCTATAATCTCTATACCTAAAACCCTAATCACCCTAAACCCTAAGCCCTATACCCTAAACCCTAATCACCCTAAACCCTAAGCCCTATACCCTAAACCCTAATCGCATCTAAACCCTAATCACCCTGAACCCTATAATCTCTATACCCTAAACCCAAAGCCCTCTACCCTAAACCCTAATCACCCTAAACCCTATAATCTCTATACCTTACCCTCAACCCCCAGATACCTACGATATAGAGTACCAGAGCCCCTAGGGGCTATATAGTAGGTAGCTTGGGGGTCAGGGTTAAGCAGGTATCGCTGGTGGTGCTTGGGCCTGGGAGTCCTGCTGGTTTTCCTTGTCTGAGCCTCAGGCTTGGATGCAACCAGGACCTCCCACTGGCCCTCTAATAGAGCCATTATGGTCCTTAATAGTGGGTATTGGGGGGGGGATAATAGAGGGTATTTGGGGGGTCTAGGAATCTGATGGCCTAGAGTGTTTATCATTTGGGGGTAAGGAATCTAAGCCTTAAGCACTTTAAACTATTATGGGTTCTTTATGTGTTTAAAGTTGGGATTTGGTGTCAAGGCAATAGTTCTAGGGCTCGTGGGTTAGAGTCTAAGATGTTACGAGCTTAGGGTGCAAGGCGGCTGACTCGATTCTTAGCTTTCCGGCCTCCGGATGAGTGTTTAAGAATGCCAATTAATGAACATGGTTTAGGGTGTTAGGGTGTTAGGCTTTGGGGTTGCAGGGTTTACGGTTTTAGGGTTTGGGTCCGATTACGGTTCCATAAAGGGTTACAAAGAGGGGTCTATAATGAATGCTCAGAGCAGGGGTCTACAAGTCTTGTATAGGGCATCATATAAGACGCTAGGTGCTTTCGCTTTGTTTGCTGAGCTTCCTCCAGTAAAGGCATAAAAGCCATGCGGTCCGGCCGCGATCACATAAACCAAAACAGGTCTAAGAGACCAAAAGGGAGGCTTTTGAACGAGGGCACCGTAAGTCCTTATAACGACTTCGACGCCAAAATGTAATGTAGGGGCCTTAATAGGTAAAATAGAGCTCTGTGGCCCATGACATTATAATCAGAACAAGGAACCCCCAAATAGGCTTGGCAATTACAGCATAGGGATGCTTAGACTTTAGCGTTCAGGCTTGGGGTGCAGTGCTTGCCCTAAGGCTCTGTATACCCATGTTGTACACGTTTAGTATATACGTATGGCTAAAGGCGTTCCTGTACGGGTGCTTGAAAGCCTAGGTACAAACCATATAGGTACATGGAGTCTGAGGGTTAGGGCTTTAGTATGATGTAAGGTGCAATTGTCAAACGAAGATAGGGCAAAGGGACCGACCCCCTAGTGGGAAGAGTATAAGAAGCCCCATAGAAGCCCCTGGTTACGCAGAGACACCTTTTCCCAGGCTTTCTACGACACCTTCCATTCGCAATTCCGATCGAGAGCTGTGAACTGTGATCTCTCTACAGAACCCCGTCCCTAAGCCCACCCTAAACCGCATGCAGCAAAACCCACAGTCCTACACGCTTACCTATGTCTAAACCCTAACACCCTAAACACTAAACCCTAAACCATATAATATTGCCCCAATATTATTGGGGTAACTAGAGCCCTGGGGTAGTCAGAAGCCCTTCAGCAGTTTTTACGAACTTATAACATGGTGTGGGTTTTATAGCTGATGTCGTACGAGATGCCGGGGTTTCAGGGGACTCGGTTTATGTATATATATATATGTACACATAGGTGTAGAGAGGGAGAGAGAGCATATTCTGTAACCCAAGTCAAGTTCTTCAACCTCTACAGAACAGGTAATATAGGGGCCTCAATAAGTACTTACAGTATTAGGGTTCCTTATTGTAATTACACTATCAAGGACCCCAAAACCCTGTTCTACGACTTATATAAGGCTCCTACATTATTCTTGCAGAATCTCACCCAGGCCCAAGCCCTCAAGAATTGAAACGCTACCAAGTCTGTAAGCGCCATCCCCAAAGAGCCCCGATCTGAAAAGCTCCGAAACCCTGCAGACCATGTCCCAGCCATTCCAAATCTTATGGGAAAGGGAGAAGTGTATTCGAATTGTCAGTAGAAAGACTTGTATATATGTATGTACGTACATAGAGGTTTGTATAATAAATCTTGGTTTACAGATATACCATGTAAGCCCTGACCTGCCAGTGTCTCAGCTTGGCCAGGTTCTGTTCGGGTGCGTCGGCATTTGCACGTTCTGCTGTTCCCGCTCAGGCCGGAAATTCGGCTCATGCCCTTGCTGATGCTGCAGATGCTACTGCTGGGGTACTGCTGCGTTACAGCTGCTGCTGCTACTCCTCCTACTGCTGCTGCTATTGATACTGCTGCTGTTACTGCTACTCCAACTTCTGCTGCCAGTCCTGTTCATCTGGCTCCCAGTCCGACTACTCCTACTCCTAGTCTGCTATTTTGATGATAGAGGCAAGGATGGTGGCCGGATGTCAACTAGAAAGGTGCTTTTGCCGTAGTACCGTGGTGTCGTGGACACTGCTATTTTCATGAAAACCGACCGTCCGTAAAGTGATTGGAGACAATAGCAACAAGCCGCAACAGGAAACACCGCCGCCGCGACCATTTTCCGGCAAGGTCTGCATGCGTACTTTCCCTTCCGTTCTGTAGCTATATAGTATCTGATTCAGAAATGATTCCTACTTAAACTGAAAGCCCCAACTCCCTAAACTTCTGGGGTGCCCAACACTGAAACCCCCAACTTCTGTCCCCAAATCCCCTTGCAGTGTGGGTCCTATCCCTGTCCGTGCAAGAGGCAAAGCTGGCGAGAAGAAAGACAGGCGCCGGAGGGGCAGAATCCGGGGGCACTTAGCCGAAGCATGAGCAAATCCGACAAGGTCTGTCTGGTGTATGTTTATGGTGGTTCGGGCCAGGTATCCAGGGTCTGTTTCAAGCACGCCCTCAGGCACTGCATGAAGAGTGACATTGCAGGTGACAGAAACTTTTCAGCAGAGGTTGCTGCAACATGGTCTCGCCGGAGAATCCAGTCTCGCTGGACGTGCTTCTGTGGCAGGGGCAGGCACTCCCAGTACGGTGCCGGAGAAACCGTAATGCGCTCCTACTCGACTGGCCGTACACAATCTACACAGCTCGACGACGAGAGCGATGTGCCTGAACTCCCGGTAGACTCCTGAGTTGCTTGCACGTTGCCAGAGACTGTTTGGTCTGGTCGTCTAAGAGCGTGGAGCGCCGCCGCTTGTACAGAACTGCGGCCCAACACTCCTGCGAGACAAAGCTGCAGAGATGCTGTCAGTGTAGCCCCATGTCTGCTCATGTCGTTGCAACCCCTAAACCCTTGCTAGCCCCATGTCTACTCATGTCGCAGAGCAGAGGGTTTAGGGTTTGTGGGTTTGGGGTTTAGGGTTAAGCACCACTCCATTGACATGCTGGTATAACTATTATACAACCCTACAAACCCTAAACCTTGCACTACCCCTCCTGGTCACTGTTGGTAGGCGCGGGCCTGAACCGAAGAGTAAAACGGATCATAGACCTGTCGCCGGCAGCCCAACCCTTTTCGAGGTGTTGGGTTTCCCTAAGGGTCCATGTACTCATATGGGATATACATTGGCCCCAAAGTACCTATATAGGGACTACTTTAAGGCCAAAGTATAACTATTTGGGTACATGGACCCTTAGGGTTTTGTGTGTTTGGGGTCTAGGCTTTGTGATGCGGGTTCTAGAATTTTTGGTAGGCGTTGAGCAGCTGCTGTTTCGGGGTATGACAGTGCCGACCCAATAGGATTTAATCAAGAAGAGATTGCACGTCCAACTGTGGTCGTGAAATGTGATCATTTGTGCTGAAGGACTCATGTCATCACAGGCCTCACACATTCAGCGTCACTTCTATGGTTTGGGGTGTTTTGAGATACCATATAAACTCTAAAGCACAAATCCAGTGATTTGACAGGTTGCTGACCGTCTGCCTGCAGTTGCAGTTTGCAGAATCAAGCACGGCAAGCAAAACCTAGCCAGAGTTCGAGCCACAACTGTCCTATCCGAAATCCGACACCCGAAGCCACTAACTTACAGTGACTTCAAGGGCCACAAACCCCTAAACCCTAATATAGGGGCCTAACTAATCACCTACACTTTTTTGGGGTTCCTTATTATAATTATAGTATAGAGGGCCCCAATACCCTACTCTAATTATTAAGGCCCCTACATTACGCAGTTCGGATTTCGAAGCCTAACATGTCGATGCTCTGAGAGGTGTTTATGTGCACAGCTACACTCAGCACCACAAGAGCTGAACCCTGAACCCTAATTAAACCCTAAACCTTAGGTTTAGGGTTTAGGGTTTTAGGGTTTAGGGTCTAGGGTTTAGGGTTGTAGGATTTAGGGTTTACAGTTTAGGTTGAAGTCTCCCTGGTCGCAGTTCTTTTTGAGGACATGAACGACTTCATGTGCTTCTGTATCATCATGCGGTGCAGGTTTGCCGTAGTAGCGGTAGTGCAAGGCTCTTGCAACCCGGCGATATAGTACTGTTTATAAGCATTCAATGAGATTATGTGGGACTCCGATATCGGCCTTACTCATCACCTATAACGTTAACCAACCCACCACGAGCTCTAGGACCCAACATTACAAGCCACGAAATATAATGTTCATTTCGAAACCAAATCAGGCGTGATTAGGTTCCGTGGACAGCTGAAAGACCAACCATCAAGCACAAACAGAAAGCCCTGAACCCTAGACACTAAACCCTAAACCTAAAGCGGACAATTACTTTTTGACAGGCGTCGGTACTTCGAGGACGATCTCGAGGAGGACAAGCAACTCCTCCAGTTCCCACCTGGAAGGTGCATGGGCGCTTTGAATTTTGAGGGTTTAGGGTTCGGGTTTAGGGTTTAGGGTTGGGGGCAGTCCCAGCCATAGCCATAGAGTATCATAGAGTCATAGCCTGCGAAACTTCGCTGGAAGGCGGCTAGGCGTAGGAGTCGACTCCTCCCGATGCTTTTCATCCCCAAAGCACGTCGCTAAGCCAAGATGCAAGTTTCAGAAAATCAGGGCCCCCAATGGAAGCCCTGAATGGTGGAATCTTTCTTGTAAGGTTCTCCGAACAATGCTTCCCCGATGTAAGACCCCCCCCCCCCTTTGTCTATCCGCCAGGGGATGTTCCGGATGTCGGCATGTAAGGTTTCTGTGTTTTAGGTGATGTTAGGGGCTTGGAGATTTAGGGTTTATAAGTGCTGAGGTTTAGGGGTGTGAAGGATGCTAGTCAGGGTTTGGGGAATTAGGATTGTAGTGTTTTGAGGTTTAGGCTAAGGTTTAGGGTGTAGGGTTTAGGGCCCAGGGCGTCGAATCTTGAACCACACATCTCTCCACCCTAGGCATGTACAGCCTCCAAGACCGCATGCCACGTTGTAATTTCCAAGTTGTCAGTACAGTGCTAGTTGTTGCTCCGGCTCGAACGGCCGCTACTGAGCTGTTGTTATGATCGAAACTAATATTAGTGATTCTCCTAAACCCTAAACCCTGAGCCCCAAACCCCAAACCCGATTGCTGTATATGGGTAGTTCTCGAAATTGGGGTCCCTTTTAGGGTCCTTTTTATAAGGATGCCTTGGGGACCTAAAAAGGGACCTTAATTTAGAGAACTACCCATATATGGCTGCCCTAAACCCTAAACCCTAAACCCTAAACCCTAAACCCTAAACCCTAAACCCTAAACCCTAAACCCTAAACCCTAAACCCAAACCCGAAACCCGATTGCCGTATATATGGCTGCGATCATCCATCTTCTCTTCGACCGTCAAGATCCCTCCAAAGGCGCTTGGGAAGATATTGATGGCCTCTGCCGGAGGTTGGGCTCTTGTTACGGGATTTAGGGTTCAGGGTTTAGGGTTTAGGGATTTAGGGTTTAGGAATTTAAGGTTTCGGGGTTTAGAGTTAAGGGATTTAACTCTAGTTACCCAAATAGGGATCTGTAGTAAGTAGCGAGGTTTACTTATTGCAGCTTAAATTACACCCCTAAACCCCAAAACCCTAAATCCCTGAACTCTAAACCCCGAAACCCTAAATCCCGAAACCCTACATCCCTAAACCCTAAACTAACAGGGAACCCAGGAGACGATTGTTGTTGGGGAGCCTCCGGCCTTCCAATCCGATAAGCAAAAAACCCGAAGGCTAAGATAAGAAGCCTTGGAGTCTCAAGGGTTTGGTGTTTAGGGTTTGGGGTTTGGTGTTTAGGGTTTAGGGTTTAGGGTTTGGGGTTTAGGGTTTGGGGGTTGGTGTTTGGTGTTTAGGGTTTAGGGCTTGGGGTTTAGGATTTGGGGTTTAGGGTTCAGGGTTTGGGGTTGGGGGTTAGGTTTTTATTTATTTTTATTTTTTTTGGGGTGGGGGGCACAGAGTTGAGGACTTGTCCGGCTCGAGTTCCCAATCCCAGATTCCTTCTCAGCTGTGACTGCTCATGAAAACCCACGGTTTGTCTGAGCATCAATCAGAGCAATTCCCCCAACAGCTGCCACTAGTAGTCCTATGCTGCTCAAACCTCTCGTCCGCCTCCACCTATCCTCCTGCTGCTGCCAACTGTTCCTCCTACTACTACTCGCGCTTCCCGCTTCTCATGCAAAGTACCAGCGCCAGTGCTGCTCCTGCTCCTCCTCCCTCCTTCTCATCACCATCGTTGTCATCATCATCATCATCTTCTTCTTCTTCTTCATCATCATCATCATCATCATCTTAGTATTCATCTTTATCATCATCATCAGCATCATCTTCATCATCATCATCATCTTCCTCATCATCATCATCATCATCGTCATCATCATCAAATCATCATCAGTATCATCCAACTGCTGCGGCTGATAGTATTAGTACTAGTACTAGTACTCGTACGACGACGACGACGACGACGACTACTACTACTACTCCTGCTGCTACCCTGTTGCTGCTGCTGCTGCTGCTACTACTATTACTATGATGATGATGATGATCATCATTCTTATTGTTGTTGCTGCTATCACTACTCGTGTTATTGTTACGTTAATGGTAGAAGAGCGGAATATTAGAATTGCTACTATGACTAATATGATTGTTCTCGATCCTGCTACTATTATTATCATTGTCATGCATCTTCAGTGCATCACGTCAGTCCACCACGGCAAGCATCGACACTCTTCTTCTGGAAATCAAAGTACCCCGATAACATATCTAAATATGTTTTGGTGCTATAAACAGAATAGGCTTTTTGGTGCATATGATACTATAATGATACAGGTTGAGCAAGGTCCTGGGTACATCAGGTCATACTTTTCTCCTAACAACACTCTTTAAGGGGCTAGATAGTACTGCAAATAGTTCCACTCCGCCGAGGCTAAAATTTGAATGCTTCGTACGTTCGAATGCCTGCTCTTTTTGACACAGCTCACGGTTCCTGTAAGGAGGTGAAATTAATGTCCGGGGAAACGGGGTCTAGAAAGGTTACTATACGAGCTACTATAATGGGCTATCGTAGTGATCACTGTAAGAGTTCTTGCAAGGGTGACGAAAAAGCTCATCCTGTAAGGGGTACTACCCTAAACCCATCTAAACCCTAAACCCTAAACCTTAAACCCTAAACCCCCAAACCAAAGGTAAGGGGTACTACCCTAAACCCTAAACCCTACTACAAGATATTTTGACTTCCTCCGCAGCCGCCTGGCGGTGGAAGTTCGGGAAGATGCTGGGGTCCCACTGGCGCACAGGGATGCCGGGCTTAGGCTCCACGCTCTTCTTACGCAAAACATATCTTGAGTGCCCAACAAAATTCAGTGCAGGATCAAGGCACATATAGTTGTGCAAAATTGGGTTGTTTGGCCCATGTTGTCTTTCTGGCTTTCGGGTTCAGGGTTTGTTGGGTTCTCTTGTCTAGTCTCTACGATTTGGGGCGAAGGGTGAGGTGGCATGTGGGGATCCTCGCGTGTAGTGATTCAGAGGCTCAGGTTTCGTGCTTCTGGCGGAGGTCTCGCGTTCTGCTCATGGTGCTTAAACCCTAAGCCGTAAAACCTAAATCCTACTTGGAGGTTCATGGGTAGTTATAAGTGGGGTTATATATAAGTAGGGTAACTATACTTATAACCCATATTAGGGGACTTATACGTGGAGTAAACTCTCGTGTTTTGCTCATGGTGCTGAACCCTAAGCCGTAAAACCTAGCCCTAACCCTCCAGGTATCTACTATATAGGGCCCTAGGGGCTCTAGTACCCAAAATAGAAAGTACCTGGGGGGTTAGGGTAGATCCTAAACTCTAAACCCCTCATAAGGGGGTTTCAGAAAATAGGGGACCCTAGTATAGTACCCTAAATAGTAGGATCCTTATTATAAGGACTCCCAAATAAGGTACCCCTATTTTCGGAAACCCTCATAAAGATCTTGGAGCTGAAAACTTCAGGGACCCGATTCGCGCTCCAAGGCGACCCTGAACTCATCAGCGGGGTTCTAAGTAGGACCTTACAACATCCCTTAGCCGTAAAGTATAGTAGGAAGTAAGACCTTAGAATATCCCTTTATTAATGAAGACAGCTTGAATTATAGTAGGATCCCTTCATTTAATGAAGGTATAACTATATTTCTTAATTAAGGGATTTTGCAAGGTCTAAGTAGGACCTTACAAAACCCTAAACAGCCAGGCCGTGAGCACGAGTGCCTTAAGCTCCGTCAATCCCGAACCCCAAAGCGTGACACGTAGGATTGTAGATTGTAGGCGCGGTTAGAACGTCCCGGGCTCTAAGCCCAATTGGGAAATCCTGCTATAACCCTCAACAGTTGGATATGCGGTTCTAGGGCTTGGGGCATTAGCTTTGGGATTTCGGGCTCGTTTGAAGGTCCATGCAGCTGAGTAAGTCAGTTTTGTTGGGGTTCACAATCCCCTGCTTTAACCGTACTCCCGAAACCGTGAAAGTGCCATTATCGTCACTCTTACAGATCCCCTAAGTTATCAAGGAAACCCTTGGAGGAAAATCTATTCAGGAGCCCTCTCAGTTTGGAGTTGAATCTTGGATGCCCTCTAGGGTGTAGGGGCCCCAAACCCATGAACGGGAAAGCATCATTACTGTGAATACGACTGTGGTTATGATGAGATGATGCTATTGAGGGTAACTTGTTAAAGACATTTCGTGATACCGTGGTTTCAGATTTCACAATGTACGGGCATTTAACCTTTTTTGTGATATTTTGACTAGTGCACATTGTGAGAACATTGATTTCATTATTGCTGACATCTGGCACTGATCTAGCTTTAGGTTACGTGCTGTTATAAGGATTCAGGGACGCGGGCCAGGGTCTAGTTCGTGGGGTGGCACTTCAATGATGCCAAAAAGAGGATGGCTGCAAGCACCGATTTAGACTTAGTGTTTAGGATGGATTCAAGTTCTCACCCTAAACCCTAAAACCTAACCCCTGAACCCCAAACCCTGAAACCACAAAAATCCTAAAGCCACAAAACCCCAAACCCTAAAAAACCCTAAAACCCTAAAGCCCCGAACCCCTGAACCCTAAAAGAAAAAACCTAAAACCCTCAAAAAACCCACAAGCTCGAGGCCTTTCTTTTTACGCTCGGCGGGCGGCTCGCCTTGTCAGGTGCAGCACATGGTTTAGGGTTTTAGGTTTTAGGGCTTAGGGGTTTAGGGTTTTAGGGTTTGGGGGTTTAGGGTTTTAGGGTTTAGGGGTTTAGGGTGTGGGGGTTTAGGGTTTAGGGTTTAGGGTTTTAGGGTTTAGGGCCAACTCTTAGGGTTGCGGAGTTTAGGGTTTCGGGTTTTGCAGGCTTCTTATTCTAGACAAAGCCTAACCATTGGACCAACTCTTGGGAAAAAGGAGAAAAAAGGAAAGACTCCCATGGGACCATTTTTTAGGGTTTGGGGATAACCAACTCTTAGTGTTTCGGGGTTTGGGGTTTAGGGTTTTGCAGGTTTACTATTCTAAATAAAGCCTGTAGTATGAAATTCATAATGCCCCCTACACCAAAAGTAGGGGTTTGGCAGCTCAAGTCGAGCGCGTAACAATTAAAACAAGGAGTTGGGGTACGTTGTAATCGAAAAGCTATATATAGTAGCCCACCCATCCGCTTGCAAAAGCAGACCAAGTTCATACGCCCAGAAACCTCGAAAATCGAGGAGCATGGAAAGCAAGTTAGTATAGGGGCCTAAAATCTTACCAACACTATTTTTTGGGGGGTTCCTGATTATAACTACCCAAAAAGAACTATCAAGGCCCCTGTAGTAAAGCAAGTTAAGATGGACAGCCTCCGTTCTTCGACACATAGCCCCGAGCCAGGTATCGCCGGGAGTTTGTTCCTAGACCCCAGACCCCGAACCCTACACCCCGAAACCGAAAACCATAAAACCCTAAATTCCTTTAGGGTTTTTCGGGCTAGCAGGGTGTAAGGTTTAGGATGCAGGCTTGGAGCTTCGGGATTTAAGGTATGAACATCTGGGGTCTCGTTGGGCTTGCTTCAGCGTTCGGGGCTTAGGGTTTAGGGCTTTGCGGAGTTTAGGTTTTAGCCTTCGGACCATGTCAGAGCCTAGGGTTTTAAGACACTTCCATGCCAGCACGCATCCGCCACCCCCCTCCTCAGTAATACCCTCAAA
>CAJNDV010017258.1:46522-67556 GCA_905221635.1 Symbiodinium sp. CCMP2456 | reverse complement strand
TCCTTGAGGGGGGGGGTAGCATATATATATACATACACACACATACATACATACATACATACATACATACATACATGTATATATATATATATATATATGTGTGTGTGTGTGTGTGTGTTTGTGTGTGTGTGTGTATATATATATATGTATATTGATAAAAAGCCTGGTAACATTCTGTATGTCCATAGTATCTATATGTATATATGTCTGTATGTGTGTGTATACATATATATATATATAGTAGGTAGATACTATGGACATACAGAATGTTACCAGGTTTTTTATCAACACGCCTCCTGAAACAATGCCCAAAGCTAGCCTTAACCTGAACCCAAAACCCTAAGCCCCTAAACCCTGGAAGCAAAAAGCCCAAAGCTAGCCTTACCCTAAACCCTAAACCCTAAACCCTAAACCCTAAACCCTAACCCGTAAACCCTAAACCCTCTAAGCAGGACGGCAAGATGAAACTGTTGTACCTCCATGGCGGTGGCATCAACCTGAAGATCGCGCAGCTCCAGTGCCGTGGCTGTTGCGGTTTAGGGCTTAGGGCTTATAGGGTTTAGGGTTTAGGGCTTAGGGTTTAGGGTTTAGGGCTTAGGGCTTAGGGCTTAGGGCTTATGGGGCTTATAGGGCTTATAGGGCTTAGGGCTTGTAGGGTTTAGGGTTTGGGGCTTATGGGGCTTATAGGGCTTACAGGGCTTAGGGCGTTTAGGGTTTAGGGTTTAGGGGTAGATCTGGGATTACTTAGTGGCGTCTAGGGCATTAGGGTTTACCTTCACCTCGCAGAACCTGCCTTTTTAAGGACTTTTATAAGGAATCCATAATAAGGAACCCTACAAAGGTAGGTTGTTTGTGGTCCAGATAGGGCTTTCGGGTATAGAGCTTGAGGTTTGATGGCTTTGTCGTTTAAGTTTTAGGGTTCAGGTGTCACGGCGTGGGTTGATCGCGTCATTGGCCGCGAGGGGCTCCAAATCATTGTGAAGATCTTCAAGCCCATGCACAGTCAAACACAAGGCTAAACCCTTAATCCTAAACCCTAAACCCTAATAGGTGGCCTTCAAACGCCTTCCATCAGCTCACCAATCCACAAACTTCTGAGGACCCTACACTAAAACTTACCAAGACTCCCAAAAAGAGCCCTTGTAGCCCCCCAAAACTCAAAGCCATGAGCACTAAAGGTTTAAAGGTTTCTTTGGGTTTAGAGTTTAAAGTGAAGTTTAGGGTTGAGGGTTTAGTCACCAAGCACTGCATCCTCGCCCCTCCAAGCCCCAAGCCCCCAATGCTCGGATTCCATACTCAAACGCCCAAACCCGAACTTAACAAAACCTTACACCCGGAAAAAGGGGGGGGGGCTTAACAAAATGCAAACAACAGCACCCAAGAGCACCACTCACCCGAAGGGTCTATGTACTCACAAACTAAAGGGCTCAGGGTTTAGGATTTAGGGTTTAGGGTTTAGGATTTAGGGTTGTGGGTTTAGGGTACCCTAAGCTCTAACCTTCGTTGGTTCCATTGGAGGACTAGCAGTTTGCTGAGAGACCTTCCTATGCGAAAGGACGGCTCGGTTTCGGGTTTGGATGTTATCAGGTTTTTCTGTATCGGTTTTATCAGGATTTCTACACGAGATGCATACAGGTTTTGGCTTCAGGGATTTGAGGTTTCTGGTCTTCGAGTTTGAAAGTAACCCCTACAAAAAGGGTCGAGGTCTAGAAATGTTTGACTACAGAATAATCCCATGCTGGAAGAAGGCCAGCAATACCTTAATGAGGATGGTCTCCCTCAGGGGGAGGTATTTTCACGCTGGTAGTACACATGGACATGTTGGCAAAGAACTCAGCGCTTTTGGACGAACCAAAAACTATAGCGCTGAACTTATAGGGGCCTTGATATTACGATGTTCGAGATTCTCCTGCTTTGGGGTGTGTGTCGCAGCTTAGGGCGTAGGCTGTCAAGTTCCAAGTTCTTGAATGTGATTTTATACAGTACAGACTACAAGACTTTGTGTTGGTGTGTGTGTGTGTGTGAGTCTTTGTTGGCTCTGGGGGCCTAGTACGTGGGTTTAGAGTTTTGAGGTATGTGGCTTCAGTTAAGAACCCAAAAAGCACATAAGCATAAGCATGTTATAGGGATATCCCTACCTCATTGGGCTTCATTATAAGGGGGTTTAGATGGGATATCCCTATCCTAAATTTGCTTATGTGCCTTTTTATTTTGGGGCCCTATTCAGGGGCTTTTGGCTTCGGGGGTTCGGGGCTCAAGTTCCAATCGTAAACCCGAAACCCTAACCCTAAACCCCTAAAACCCTAAATCCTTAACCCAAAACCCTAAACCCTAAACCCCTAAACCCCTAAATCCTTAACCCAAAACCCTAAACACCCCTAAACCCTAAACCCGAAACCCTGCTGTGATGCAATTTCGGAGCGAAGTTCCGACCTTAGGGTTTAGGGTTTAGGGTTTAGGGAACTACTGTTCATGATATGAATCCTATTCTCTAGGGGCCTGAATAATTACCTATACTATTTTTTGGGGGTTCCTTATTATGATTATTGTAGAACATACCCCCCAAACCCTATTCTAATTATGAAGGCCCCCACATTAGTCCTTATCATCAACCGTATCCCCATTCATATCAACCGTGTGCGGAGTATGTTGCGCACCGCACATCAGTCGCAAGTTAGCGTGTTGACCAGCAAGTGCAGCTGTAAGTCTTGTGGTGTGGCGTCATCATCACCATTGTTATTATCAGCATTGTTGTATTTCAAGTCCCAGGATCTGGAATCGGCGTGGTTGACTGCAGCAGATCGGAAGACTCTCAAACAACAGCAGCAGCCCTCTGCAAAACTCCCAGATTAAGATGTCAGGGTTGCCGGGCGCATCATGTAGCTGCAGCAGCCTCTTCGGGGTTTAGGGTGAAGGGCTTTCATCCTGAACCGGCATGCCCACGTTCGAGGGTTTAGGGAGGTCAAAAATCGTGAGCCCTCAACATCGATGCCGAAAGGATGTAAAGTCTGGGGGTTTTACGCACGGCTGTAAGGAGCCATACTTTAAGAGCATCTTTACGCTGCTCTAAACCCTAATATATACCCTAAACCCTGGACCCTAACCGCCAAATACTCTCCGAACCCCAGGAGCCCTAAAATCCCCCAGCAGGACATAGAATGGGTTCATTGGCCGGGGCCGTGGCATGGCAGCAAGATGAGTTGCCCTTGCTGGTCGTACCATGTTGAATCATGTCCACCGCTTCTAACAGAACATAGAATATATTAAGAAAACATATCATAATACAGCAACACAAATATCAATATAGCATACCTTCATCAATCGGAGCTTCAGAGCATGGGAAGGGTATGGAGCGCTGGAGGGCCACTCAGAATTCACTGGCTTCCGCCGCATCTGGCCCAAATGCCTTCCTTGCACAGCCACCAAGCCATGCGGCCTGTGTCGATCGCCTTGGCCGTCAGCAAGTAGAGAGACACTATATACAAGCCAACATAATTACCTATACTATTTTGGGGTTCCTGATTAGCTATAGTACCATATACCCCCAAACAATATCCCAAATATTAAGGCCCCTACATCACGCCATGGATCAAGCCCGGGCTAGGATGGTGGCAAGGCTGGTTGGCATGCCGATTCAAGCCCTGATCACCACTGTCGAGACAGGGAGCACGGTTGATTTCCAGCTGCTCAGTGGAGGGAAGCCAGGTTCCCCAGTAGTACGCTTTTGCCCTTGTTCTGTTTGGGTCCCCTTATCAAAACCAAATGGTAGGAAAAAGTGTACCCTTATTTCTAAGGGGCTACTGGGGGCTACTGGGGAACCTAGGAAGCTTTTCAGCCTGGGAGAGCCTTTACCCTTGGATGCCGTGTTGAAGGACCTCGAAGGTGCTGTGGAAACGGCGCTGGGCCTGCCTTTGAACAGAGTCCTGGGCTTTGGAGTACCATACTTGAAGACTTTTTTGGGGGACCTGTTCCTTAAAGGAACCATTATAAAATAAAAGTCTATACTTTTTTCTCCCTGGTTACCTCAAAGCCCAGGAGTCACTGCCTTTTCCGAGCATGACCCTTCCAAGAAGCTGGACCCCTCCGGAGAGCTGAAGACATACAACGGCAAGTCACTTGTGCTTACGTTCTATGATGACTTCGGAGATTGTCGCAGGTTTCTGCAAGCCATGGAAGCCGCAGCCTTCCTTCCCAAATCGGAAGGCTTCAATGTTAAGTGGACTTTGAGGGCTTTCCGGGGCGAGCCCGAGGTTCGAGCTGGAGACGTGGTAAATTATCTTCAGGCCCTCGAGGTTCCCGAAGGCAAGACCGTCGAGTTCATGCAGATCTTCGGGCGACTCACATCGATGGCAGAGCAGTGGAACATGTTCAACCTGGCTCTTCTCCAAAATTTTGACGATGGGTTGAAAATCTTCAAGCATTTCATGTGCCAGCACTGGCTGCAGCTAGCAAAAGACTCGGTCACGAAAAAGATTCCTCAAAGCCCGCCTCCTGTCTTGCTTCCGCGCATGAATGAACGTGCACAAGTTATCGACACAAAAATGTTCTCTGTCGATGGTTGCTTTCCCGCCATGTTCCCTAGAATCTTGGAAAGCTCGCTGAAATTGAATGACGTTGACTGCATTCGGCATTTTATGCTTGCGTTTGCATCCTTGAACTTTGACTGGTTCACCGGCCAGTGGGTGGAGAAGTATAAAGAAGCCGTTCAGAAAGATGAGCAGATGAATCAAGGTGAGCCGTTGAAACGACATGATATCGTGAGGATGGTGCACGTGCAGCTGCGATTGTCCTGCGGGCTCCATATCGTGGAAGTTGAGGGGGAACTTTACATTCCTTTGCTCCAGTGTGTGGCGAAGCTGCTGCAATGGCAGTTGAAGGAAGTCACTCAAGGGATCGGAGATCTTGAACTTGAGCATGTGTTAACAGATCTTCTTGCAGATGCAAAGAAACAGGTGCAGCAGCTCGGCATGAGAGGGGTGCTGATGCTGGTACATCTTTCCTCCAGCCATACGCAAGACGATCTCAGGCTTTGCTGGAGCTTGAGCGAGATCTCCGTTCGCTTCATCCTCTGTTATCCGGAGGTAGCACCCGAAGCGGCAGCGGCGATCGACACCGGAGCACCAAAGTGAGAACGCTTGCTTTTACCCATAGGCCCTACAGTAGTTCCTTTTTGGGGTTCATATTTAGAATCCTATAATGTAATCCCCAAAGGGAACTACTATGGGGCCTATGGGCAGCCCACCTGAAGACTCCGAAATTAGGGCCTTCAGTCCCGCTGCATTTCAGTGCTTTGGGGTTGAGGGTTTAGGGTTTAGGGTTTAGGGCTGAACCCCACATAACCCTACCTTTTTAAGGACTTTGGTAAGGAATCCCTCATAAGGAACCCGAAAGAGGCCGGTTGCTTGGGGTCCAGGTAAAGACGGTGTTCCAGGGATGAGGGTTCGGGGGTTTAGGGTTTAGGGTTTAGGGTTTAGGGATTAGGGTTCGGGGGTTTCGGGGGTTGGGGTTTAGAGCTTAACTCTAGCCCCTATAATAAACCCTCAGCCCAATTGTCTTTCAACCTCAGACCCTACAATAAACCCTAAGCCAAATTTTCTTTTAACCCTAGACCCTCTAATAAACCCTAAGCCCAATTTTCTTTTAACCCTAGACCCTATAATAAGCCCTAGCCAAATTTTCTTTTAACTCTAGACCCGATAATAAACCGTAAGCCAAATTTTCTTTAACCCTAGACCCTATAATAAACCCCAAGCCCAATTTTCCATTAACCCTAGACCCTATAATAAACCCCAAGCCAAACTTTTTTCTATCCTAGACCCCATAGTAAACCCTAAGCCCAATTTTCTTTTAACCCCAGACCCTATAATAAACCCTAAGCCCAATTGTCCTTCAACCCTAAACCCTATAATACAACCTTAGCCAAAATGTCTTTTAACCATGGACCCTATAATAAACCCTAAGCCAAATTTTCTTTTACCTCTAGACCCTATAATTAACCCTAAGCCAAATTTTCTTTTAACCCTAGACCCTATAATAAACTCTAAGCCAAATTTTCGTTTAATCCTAGACCCTATAACAAACCCTAAGCCACTTTTATTTTAACCCTAGACCCTATAATAAACCCTAAGCCTCTTTCTTTTCACCCTAGACCCTGTAATAAACCCCAAGCCCAATTTTCTTTTGACCCCAGACCCTATAACAAACCCTAAGCCAAATTTTCTTTAACCCTAGACCCTATAATAAACCGGTCTAAGCCAAATTTTTCTAGGGATGTCTAAGGGCGCGTCACTGTGAACTGTGGGCTTCCCCGCGGGCCCAAGAGCGCAGACGCCTGAACCAAGAGGACAGGTTTACGTTACACTAACCGTATATAGGGGCCTATAAATAATTTCCCAGAATATTTTGGGGTTCCTTATTATCGATGTAGTATAATGGGCCCCAAAACCCTTTTCTAACTCACAACGCCCACCCCTATTTCTACTAGCGTAATTCATCGTTTTATCGCGACTTGCTACGGTTGGTGGTTGTGCTGCTGTTGATCGTATGATGCATGACTTTCACGATTATTCAGAGGCCTCCCTACGGGCAGCTATGCAAATCGAGGCAAGGCACTTTTCATGATGAGGTGATCTGGTGCAGGATGGCTGTGTGCCATGATGACTTCCTCAACCCTAAGGCCCTACACCTTAAAAAACCTTAAACTTCTAAGCCCTAAACCCCAAACGCTAAACCCCAAGCCCCAAACCCGAACTAAACCCTAAGCGTCTAAACCCTAAAACCCTAAAACCCTAAACCCTAGACCCCAAACCCCAAACCCTAAAGCCTAAACTCAGAAGTTTCAGAACCAAGCTGTCCGAGGGAATCGGAATTCCTTGAACGTTAACGGTGCTTACTATGACTACGAGTTCTATCGTTGCTGTAAGCCCTAAACCCTACACCCCAAACCCCAAAACCCTAAACCCCAAAACCCAAAACCCTGAAACTATATGTGTTCTCTTGCCGTTTTCGGTTTTCGGCTGCAGCGTTGCATGATGGAGGCTCGTCTGTTGAGGTTTCCAGGACTGGGTTTCCCCTAAACCCTAAACCCCAAACCCTAATGAAATGGGGGTTTAGGGTTTAGGGTTTGGGGTTTAGGTTTTAGGGTTTAGGGTTTAGGGTTTAGGCGTTTAGGGTTTCGGATTTGGGGTTTTAGGGTTTAGGGTGGAACCCTAAACTGAGCCCTTTCCCCGCTGTAGAAAGGCAACGGTACAGTTTCCGGCGTACTTAAATGATCATTGGACTTAGTAAGTAGGGTTATAATTAGGGTAACTATACTTACCCTAACGCTCTTGCCGTCGTCGGCACCTTAAGGTTGGGGCCTGGTTATACGACGAGGGCCCATGAGGGCCCACCAGGGCCCATAACTCCCATGTAGTTATGCGGGCCCTCCCTGGGAGGGGTCATGACAAAATACCACAAACGGACACAGCCTTAACCGAATGTCATGAACGAATTGATGGCCGAGTTTGAAACAACAGTGGGCACATGTACAACAACAAGCGCAAGTCCAATGATATAGCAAACGCATTAAGTGCTGGCACTGTACAACAAAGCGAAAACAAGACGAATCCATAAACCTTAAGCCTGACCCTATATAATCTCATTCTGACCACTAGTCGCTCTAGTCATCTCCTTCCTTCCTCCGTCATCAACTTATTTCTATAGCTTCTTGTCCGAAAGTAAGCCTTTGATCCCGAAGCCCAGCTGATGCCAGACCCTACACCCTAAACTATTCTCTGAAGTGGATGGCCGAGGGTGTCAAGTTTAGGGCGTCGGTGTAGGAGGGTGTAGGGGTGTGGCTCTAAGCTCTGGTTTATAAAGTTTCTGAGGTTGGGCTGAAGGGTTCTTAGGCTTTAGGGTTTGGGGATGTCGTGGGAGTTGGCTTGAATGTGTACGGCGAATGGTTTTGGTCTGCAGAAATGAGGTTAGCAGTCTCTACGTAAGCACGAGGGCGCTTACAACCCCTTGAACCTGGAGCCATACAAAACAAAACCACCCGTAAAACCAAATCCTAGCATCCGAGCCTAAACCCCAGGCCCAATACCCTTAAAACCTCAATCCCACTCGAAACCTCAAGGGCGGATTCCTAGACACTGAACCTGCCTGCCTCAAACCCCAAGACGGCAACAGACTTGGAATCTCGTCTAAAACCCTAAACCCGACGGTTAATCATACACCCGAACTTGTTGTAACACGTTCGCTTTCGACCACTGGCTCCTAGGCTGCCATGGCACACAGGGATCACGACACAACCGCGCTTCCTCAACCTAGGGGTTCCTTCGAAAGCTTTGTCTACCTACAGGTCTTGCCCAGGCTGTGGTTTCGGTGAAAGACTGCGAGTTTGCAGTAGCCTTATATAAGCCATGAAACCTAAACCCAAACATTAATTCCTTATAGTCGCCTTTAGAGGAACCAACCGGGTTGGGGGCCTTCCGAAGGGAATAAAATTGAACACTGCACAACAAGCCAGCTAGTGTAAGCAGTACCGCGAGGAAGTTTGTCGGAAGTAATCATGATTGTTGAATACTTGGACCGTTACCTACAACGGTTCGATCTTGCCCCAAAGACTTGAGTTATAGTATGCTTTTCGAGCCCACAGGCCCAAGTTTGCGGCCTTGGAGCCTTAAGCTACAGCCTATAGACCCTAAAGCAGGATGTTCGAACGACGGATGTTTTGTTAAATGTTTTAGCAATGTAGTTTGGGATAAGGTCTGATGCGTATATAGGCGACACTCTTGCATCCTTGCTGCAAGCCCTAAGGATTAGTGATCAAATCTAGATATGACGGACAACCAGACAAACCCTAAGCAGAACATTCCACATAAAAAAACCCACACTTCGACAATGGCTCCTCGATCTGTCGCGGCTGAGCACAGTGGCAACTGCATGCTTCACGGCGGCACTTTGATGCTTAAGCCCTGTAAACCTTGAAAGCCCAAGTACTGTAAACCCTATGTCCGAAGTCCCTAAGACCAATATTTCTATTATAGGCTGGAGGTAGGTATCACGGCTCAAAGTGCAAAACTGTGAGACTCTGCCTTGGAAATACGGAGCAGCAAGATGCACAAGTAACGCTGCAGGCCACGAATTGTGACTGTGCTCCTGTGAGCTGTTCTTGTGATCTTTCCCACCAAGCCGACAAATGATTCGGCTGTCAAAAGGCTGTACCATGATGGATTGATTCTTTCCACTCGCGTTGTTCTCAAGAGCTTCTGTATGTGGTGATGCTTTGGAAGCATCAGCCACAAGTTCTTGTTGCATCCACCACCACGACGAACCTCCGAGGATTTCGCCCGAAGATATGCGTAGCTTTCCAAGTGGAGCATACCATCACGGTAAATCTTTTCCGACTGCGTTTCTGAAAGAACCAGCGGGCAAACATCAAGCATCTGAAGCATGGAGCAATAGCTCCATGCACAAGTCTCCACGGCCTTGTCAAGGTCCGAAGCCTCGTCCCGAGCAGCCCATTCTCTTGCCACTGCTGAGAGCCAGAATGCAATTACTTTGCCGGCAATCGCTTTTGCCGACAGGCACGGGAAAGTGCCTCTGGATTTCCTGTGCAATCTGGCGGGCGTGAATCTCGGCTGAACACAGACAAGACGGTTGCTCTTGCACCAGGCCCTGAAGTGCTTGTATGCTTCACGTAGGCGCTCATGCATAACCTCCTCATATTCACCGCGACGAAAATCACCCCAGCAGCCAGCTTCCACTAAAAATGTGAGACAACTGCCGTTGTGGCATTTGCCCGTTCCCAGCAGTCCAGCATGCATCAAGTCCGGCAAGAATCTCTCCAGCCTTTGCATGAAGGGACACACCCCGGCTATGCTACAGCTTACACTGTAGGGTTTGCGAGCTTTCATTAAAGAAAAAACAATCCAGCCTAATTCCAAATTGCATCGGTATCGGCACGTCATTGGGGTCCAAAGAAGCAACATAGTCTTCGTGGGTGATCGCCGTCCTCAAATGCGCTGCAGTTTCACGGAAATCACAGATGCTGTCGCCAATCGCACCACCAGACTTGCATGCGCGGCACAAGCTGCATGGAAAGTTGGACCGGTAGTTGTGAATGCCGTAGTGCTGGTTCATCCATTTGAGGTCTCCTTGCGCTGCACTAAGGATGAAGTGCCACCCGTCTTGTTGCCATGGATGGTTTGCGGCAGGATCGCAAAGAAGCGACAGTCGAGGAAAGAACAAAGCCTCAGAAACCAATGAAAGCAAAGTACATAGCAACAGAGGGTCACAGAAACGACAACATGCACGAAGGATGTTAGTTGCCGCAACGTTTCCATCACGTCGGAATATGTCTCAGAACAAGCAGTGTACTCTGAGTACACTGAGAAAAGCATGTATCTCAGAAAGGGAGCATTGCCCCGTGCCAGGTCCGAAGACCAGGCCACCACCGATATGTTTCCAGCCTCCGTATTTCTATAGCTACTAACATCATCGCCGTAAATGGAAAGCGGAGACAGCCTCTTCCAACGTGAAGGCTCCCACTTGGAAGCTTCGGCTTTCTGAAACCATGTACATCTTTTTTTGCAGTTCTCCCAGTATTCCAGGACATCTCGCTCTTCCAGATCCCCGTAGAACATTTTACGGAACGTGCGCAGTCCACGGTTCCACAAACCAAGAACCAAGCTGACTGGGTCGATGTAGGAAAGTTGGACCGTCACCACGGAGTTCGATGTTGGATCCCACAGCCTACACGGCCCTTGCAAAATGTCCGCTTTCATGGCTTTGGCAAAGCTTCCGATTGCGAACTGCAGATCTCTTTCACAGTTCTGCCGATGTTTTCCTTTGGTTCCTAGACTGGACAGCCGAGATACCAGATCACGATCAGCCCGGACATTTCCGCCTTTCTTTTGGCAGTAGCTCACAGCAGCTGCTGCCAGCTCTCTCACCTTACCGAAAGAGTTTGACAAACAAATTCGAAGCCTTGAAGAGTTTAACAGGAAAATCTGAGATACACTATTTCCAGTGTAAGACACATTGTTGGCACTGCTCTTGCCAGCCGCATAGTTCTCCACAAGCAGTTCCCCCAGTTCTGCAGGCTCCTACAAGGGTCGCTCCGTGAAGTTTTAAGGGTTTCGGGTTTTGGGTTTTCGCGAAACGCGGTTCAATGAAACGAAGGTACTTTTGGGGTACTGCCAGGCTAGATCCGTTCATGGGGATTCGCAAAACAACACCACAGCAGTTCCAAAATGCTTTTATATTGTAATACCATATGACGATGACGACATCAACGATGATGATTCGAGGACGTTGGCGATTTGATGATGATGATGATGATGATTATGCTGATGATGATGACGATGATAATGATGATTTGATGACGATGATAATGATGATTTGATGTCGATGATAATGAAGATGACGATGATGACGATGACGCTGCTATATGATGGCCATGATGTTGCGTGTCAGCAGATTTGAATCTTATCTGTATCCATAACAGCAGCACTGCCCCGCCTCTGAAGCATCCAAGGTTCTGGAGGCACTGGAGCGAGTTCTCTTCCTTTTGGGCTGAGGCTCCTGACCGTTTAGGGCCTTTAGGGCTTGAGGGTTTAGGGCTTATAGGGTTTAGGGTTTTTAAGGTTTAGGGATTACGGGCTTCTGGGGTTTGAAACCGTCAGGGTTTACGGGTGTTTAGGGTTCCAAGCTAAGGTTTAAGGGGGTTTCTTAGAGTCGTGGGCGGAGAGCCTTCAAGGAACTTGTCCGAGCACGAGCCAGTCCTCCCAAAGGTGAGGTTGAATCATGCATCTAGGGTTTGCCGAACGTGCAGGGACGTCTTTTTGCATGCCCATCTTTCTGCGATCGGCCACAGAAACATAAAGCTAGGTTCGCATGACAGACAAAACTTCGACTGGCCTATGCGCTATGCATACAGCCAAAACTCCCATGGAGCCTGGAGATCCCATGCCGTATGTTAGATCTGCAGACTCGGCACTGCATGCGTTGCGTGATACAACACTTTCATGCCTGGCATGGCTTACTATCTGCAGCACCCATAGCATGAATTTCATTACGGCAGCACTATAGCATGCAGGGCCGAGCAGGCTCTTCCCCGTCACCCCGTGATGCTTCCCACAGGTTCTCTGGCACCGCGCTGGCACCGTGCCTTTCACTCATCATCGGCATTCTCGGCATCCTGCGGTTTAGGGATCACGAATACTTGTATGTTTACATGCATGGAGAGGTGCCTATACATCCTTACACGTGCAGAAGCATACATCTACAAATACACATGTACATGTCTAGCGTGGTTATACATGCACGTACAAGTACTGGCGGATAGGTCATTGGAGCACTGGGTGCTGCTGGCAGTGCGCAGTTCCAATTACGGGTTGTATAGGATTGCGAACAATTTAACCCTACGATCAAAGGAATGCTGGGAATGGTGGCAGGGTTTTGGGGCGTTTGCAGGACTAAGGGAATAGTTATTTTGGGTTTCGGGCTGCTTGGCCTCAAATCTGGGCCTTGGATCTTTCTAGTTGCCAGTACTTGGAGGCCCAGGGGACTTAGTAAGTAGGTTATATAAGTAGAGTTATAAGTATCCTAAATGGAGTTACCCCAATTATAACTCTACTTAAGTACCTATATACTAAGTCCCCTGGGCCTCCAAGTACGTCTATCTGCAGGTATAGCTACACTGAGCCCGTGCCCACCCTCAACCCCTCAATCGCCTCTACACCTGAACCCCGAAACCTCAAACCCCTCAACTTCTAAACCCCTAAACCCTAAACCCCTCGACCCCTAACCCCGAGCACTGTGTTGCTGTCGGGTGCCGGGCGAATTTCCAACCTCGATTCCCCAAAAATATTGTAAATCCGAAAGCCTTGGAGCTATATTATATTACCATGTATGGAACAATGCATTTTCAGAATCGTTAAAGGAGCCCTAGATTAAAACCCTAAAGACCTGGATCTCGAAAATCCGTCGGTCCTTCTTGGACTTGGGCTTCTTCAGCTTAGGACACACCTTGTTGGCTGTCTGGTTATCAAGCGCATAGAGCTCGTGTCGCTGCGCTGCAAGGATCACTGCAGCACGCAGGGTTTCGGGCTCGATATCAGCCTCAGGACCCATGCATGCATGAAACAGACGAAGTTACTGCCCTAACGGGAGCCTGTCAATGTGCACGCATGCAATCAGATGTTGAACATAATGCAAGACACCCTTTGCAAATAATGCTGCAGCTGCGTGAATGATCTTTCCAGCTCATCCGCATGTCCAATCATGGACTTGCCTGCAACGTTTCCCGGATTCCAAATTTCAGGGGCTTGCCGGCAGTCTAAGGCTGATAAGAGAGGCTTCTTGGGGCTTCTGTTCGATCTTGCCTTGGCAAGGATTCAAGCTTTTCTGGTTTAGGGCTTTAGGGTTTAGGGCTGCAGGATTTTAGGGTTTAGGGCTTTAGGGTTTTCGTGTTTTAGGTCTTGAAAGTTGAGGGTTCAGCAGGATTTAGGGGTTTCAGGGCTTAGCTTCTTGGGCTTAGGGTTTAAGGTGTAAGATGGGCTTTTATGTGCCAAGTCGCTGAGATCTTCCTGGTGTCGAACGGAAGCCAACCGAACGGGCCACAGCTTTGCCTGGCCCAGGTTCGCAATGAGGATCGGGATCAGGAAGTTCGCGGCTTCGGCGGGATTCTCGTCAGGATTGGGCATGTCATCCCTGAGCACACAAACATTCAATATTGAATCGTCTTGGCTGAAGGCATGACTGCAGTCCTGTAGTGCATTCAGGTAGCAGCACGTTTTTCTTGCCCTTCGGCTTGGCATCCTGTACCTTCTCATTTCCTGAGCCCTTGCCTTTTCCCTTTCCCGACCCACCCTTTCCTGCGGCCTTTGCCGGTGCTGTCAAGCCTGCAACCTGACTGCCAGATGGACCCATGCCCATGACACCTAAGTCCGAGGTGGCCCCGCCACCGGTGGCGAGCAAGTGCTGGGCCAGACCACCTCCCAGCATCTGTGACGCCGCCTTGATAACAGGGGGTCGGTGTTCTGAATTTAAGGTTCAGGGTTTAGGGTTTGAGTTGGTATTCACAGGGAGCCGTGGGCCGAATATCTAGTGATTATTTGTGTTTAGGGTTTTGGGTTTCGGGGTTTGGGTTTAAGTTTTTGGGGTGTGGGGTTTACTACATCATATATGGGACAATGTTCCGGCATTCCTAGCCTAGCAGAGAAAATTGAGTTCAGGGCTGCTAGGATGCTGCATGGATCGAGTTAAAGGTTTAGGAGCTGTGGGTGAGGCGCTTTCGGTACGTTGGGGAAGGGCTACATTCGAGGCACAGTCTCGAACTTAGACGAAAGCATAGTAGCACTTGTAACCATTGTTGCAATACGTTTGTACATAGAGGATAGACTATAGATGTATACATCTGTATATCGATAGCTATAAATAAAAATATATAATCAAATAAATTTTCCTCGTGCCTCACCCTCCATCTCTGCATCAATCCTGACCTCCAGCCGGTCCGTCGAGACGGTTTCGTCGAGGTTTGAGAGATCCACTAGAACATGGTAAAGCGTGGCTTCGGGAACATCTGGCAAATCCGGATGGGGTTTGTAGGCACCCTCGGCGATTTTTTTCGCAATGAGACCGTCGACCAGAGTCGCATTGTTGCCGTACATTTTCATCAATTGCGAACGTGTCAACCAGGCTCGGCGTCGTTGGTCCCTGCTGCGATCTTCTTTCGTTCTCGTATGAACGACCTTCATCCTTAGAACATATGTATACTGTATACACATAGCATCTGTGCAACTGTAGCTATATGCATATATATATATATACACACATACCCTTGATAAATCTATCTATCTCTACATATATACACATATGTATTACATATGTATATATATATATGTACACACATATCTCTATATATTTATATATAGTATGTATGTTATGTATGTATGTATGTATGTATGTATGTATGTATGTATGTATGTATGTATGTATGTATGTATGTATGCATGCATGCATGTATGTATGTATGTATAGATAGATATAGATAGATAGATAGATAGATAGATGGATAGATAGATAGATATGTAACACCACAAATCTACTACAAAGCAACAACTCTTGTGTATATTAGCTCGGATTCCTCACCCAATCCTTCCCGGACTCCAACCACTTCGTGAAAAGCGCTGTCTTCGCAGCCTTGCAATTTGATGCCACTGCCTTGTTCCACAGCTTCATGATGTCCTCAGGAACATCACCGGACTTGATCTGCCTGTGCATGGGGAGCGAGGCAGGAACGACACATCAGGTGTTAAGGTCTATAATTAAGCTAGGCCTTTTGAACTTCGCAAAGTGGGCTTCGCGCTCCTTGTAGGAGTCATAAGTAGCTGCCACCTGGGCCGGTAGTCATCATCGTCATCGTCTTTGTCGTCATTTTGCATTAATTGCAAACAATTGGTGCATGACAGACATATGTTTAGTGCATGATATGCACGGATAAGGATTAGCAGGGCACCACTGATGTAAGCCGAACCCTTTAGAACCATAAACCCTAAACCCTAAACCCCTAAGGGTCACATAAACATAAGAATAACTAAAGTTAGAAGGTCTTCGTGTTTGCGATTTAAGGTCCTAGACACAACAGCAGCAGGCTTCACGATCAGTAACGGGGTTTTGTCATTTCAGTTTAGTCTCTGTCTGTGTGTGTGTGTGTATAGGTTTGTGCGTTATAGCTATTGGGGAACGACGAGTTGCTGCACCGTCGGCAATCTTGATCCCCTCGATCTCACCTAGCAGACCGCCTGTGGTAGGTGCAGGCGCTGTGGCCTTTGCCAATGCCGGTGAAGTCGCAGGTGTGCTCGTGGCCTCTGCTGCTGCCGGAGTCGTAGCTGTGCTCGGGGCCTTTGCTGCTGGCGGAGTCGTAGCTGTGCTCGGGGCCGTTGTTGCTACCTGGGGCGTCGTAGCTTTGCTCACGGCGCAGGGAGTTGCAGCTGGGGCTGGGGGTTTTGCCCTAGACGGTGTCGCTATCGGTCGCGGGGCCTCTGATGTTGTGACTGCCGGGGGAGCCGGCACAGACGGTGTCACTTTTGGTGGCGGGGCCTCCAATGTTGTGACTGCCAGCACAGATGGCGCTTTTGCTGGTGGGGCCTCGCAGAGCGGGGCCTCCGACTTTGTTGCTGAGGCTTTCGCTTCTGCTGCTGCTTTCATCTGATGGTCTGCCCACGTCACCCTCAGAATGCTTTGCGGGGCCGGAGGAGATTTGGGCTTATCGGTGAGGGCAAGGGTCTCCGGCTTGATGATGCTGTTCCCTGGCAAGGGAGGCACGGCATTCAACGAAGTCATTGCCAGAGCGGGCCGGTAGGGTGGTGCCGCCGACATGGGTGTTACAGGCATTGAGGCAGGGCTTGGAGTTTTGGCTGCACTGGGGCGGAGAACGGCGACAGGGGTTCTCGCCGGTCCTGGGCTCTGCATTTCATGCTTCACAGGGCTTGCGCAGGGAAGCCCAGCCAAAGCGGTAGACAACATGCCTGTGCAGGAGGCAGCATGTTGCATCTGGGCTGTGCACATGGCGGGCGAGTGACCAGCCGTTGTAGGCGGGCTGCAAACCATGGGCGATGGAGGCGGCACAGCGTGTGCTGCTGGGATTGGCTTTGGCGGGCTGGTTGCCGTGACACGCAAAGTGTGTGGGCTTAAAACTCTTGTGGGCGGCACGGGAGACGTGCTAGCCTTGACTTGCAACAGTCCCGGAGGAGATGCAGGCGGCATCGTCTGTGCAGGCAGGTGGGTGGCTGTTGCAGGCAGCATGGCCTCCGCAGACTGCGCTGGACAAGGCAGGTTGGTGGCTCTGATTGGGCAGCAGCTGGAAACAACCCTGGCAGGGGGTGGAAAAGGTAAGGGCCTGAACACAGTTGGAGCGGCATGCACCGCTGGCTCAGTGGGAGCCTTCAGGCACACGTGCGTTGCTGCTGCTGGGGGTGCTGCTGCCGGCGCACAAGGCAGGCGCATTGCTGCAAGCGCGTTGGGGTAGTGGGCCGAAACAGGCACGGATTGTGCCTTCATGATCGCAGGGGCCGGGTGTGGCGTCCGCTGGGACAGCACATCGGGGAGTGCAGGAACCACCAGCTTTTGCTGCAACGGCTGCTCATGGCAGACTTTGGGCACAGGAATGGGGCGGGTAACAGGTGTGGCCAGCAAGGCTTGAACAGCTGCAGGTGGGGGGCTGCGGGCCGGCTGCAACAGAGTGACAGCCTTTGCAGCTGCAAACGGTTCCCGCAGTGCGTCTGGAGGTTTGGCCGGTGAAGCCAGGTTCTCCAGGGGTCGGGCTTTCTTGATGCATGTGCTCTTCTCAGCACTCATGAAGAGCTCACGTTTCACACCAGGCTTCGGAGTTTCCAAGCAGTTTGTTGCACCGGCAAAATCTACTGAATTGGTTGTCATAGACCTGGAGAAAGCCCCTGGTGTAGCCAACCTCACAAGGTATGGAGTAGGTGCATGTAGCAAAGAAACATGTACAATCAAAAAACAGTATGTATATATATATATATATTTATTGATTTATTTGTTTATTTATTTATTTATTTATTTGTATATAAAGTGTGTGTGTATATATACATATAACATAGTCCTATCTATCTATCTATCTATCTATCTATCTATCTATCATATCTATATATGTAGTGAACTTAACCACCCGAGACAGCCGTAGTCGAAAATCACACAGGTGGCGGGCGCAGTTCCAAATCCCCCAATGAACGATATGACCAGGGAGACCGGCCCACCGTTGTCTGGCTGTCCTGGCCCAAGTTGTTATTTCAAGCCCTAGCTACGCTATCATAAACCCTATAGAACCCTGAGTCCTTAAAAGTCATAGAAAGGTGCTTTGTAACAACAAGGGCTTGGCTTTGAGGTTTATCCAGATCTCCTGTCCATGGCTGTCGGCAGCCGTGGATGTAGTGTTCATCACGTCCTGCATAGCAATGAGTTCAAAACCCGACCCATAATCCCAAAACCTGTATCAACCTAAGGTTTTAGAGTGTAGAGTCCAAGGTTGCTTTTGTAGGGTTCGGGTGCTTTCTGCGGTTTCGGGTTTAGGGTTTAGGGGCCACCAAGCCCGCACACTACCCTGCAGCCTTTAAATTCCTACGTGCACTCCTGGTGCGAACCCATTCGCTTCTGATGCTTCGGACTCATGAAGGCGCCCGCGGGAGCAGCCTGGCGATGGCATTATGGATGTACTGCAACTTGTCGGCAGGAGACACCCCCGTCGGCCTCAGTGAAACTCAGATGTCCCTCGGCAGTCATCTCCTGCAAAGCTACAGGCATAACTTTTGAGTTGGATGCACATCTGCACATCAGACTATAGGGAGCCTGTTTCACCCTGCCGGCCATCTTCAGGCAGGCGAAATGTTTCTATGGTAGATGTGCTCTTGGACACGAAAACGGCTCAATCAGCTGAGGCATCTCTCCGATCAAACAGCCACATCATGCACTTGGTTCAGATGGTCGAGGCAGGAGACCGCAGGCCGCCAAGAGCTACACAAGCTCCGGTGGGTGAGTGAGTGAGTGAGTGGGTCTGATGTAGAGAGAGAGAGAGAGAAAAAGAAAGAGAGGGAGTGTGTGTGTGTGTGTGTGTATATATATATAACCCCGAACAACACACACGACCTTACTCCACAACACCTACACCTCAACACCTCGCCACAACGACCCTCCGAAGCAGCCCTGAAAGACACCAAACCTGAACCACGACAGACTGCGAGAGCGACACAAAGAGCGACAGAGCAAAGAGAGAGAGAGAGAGAGAGGCAGCTAGAGAATGTGTTTGTTGCAACAGAAAGCTGTCGTTGACATATTACTTATGTGTGGCAGAGAGAGAGAGAGAGGGACAGACAGAGTTGAGTAGAGTCTGTAGAGAGAGTGAGAATTCGTCCCGCTACACAGAGAGTATGTACATGTACTCATGGACACAGTGTTCTTTATATACATGTGTGCAGCATGGGTGGGTCATGCTCTCCCCCAAAGCATGCAAGCAGCCCCCGCCAGGAGCGAGGATCATGAGCATCTGCAGCTGCATGGGTCAGGGCGGGAATCCTGGGTTTGGTTTGGCTGTAATGGGGTGGGGCCCTTCTGCTGGGATGCACACGAGAAACCTCAGAAGCCCTCAGAAACGACCCTGGCACAAGACTCTTCGCCACGGAAAAACCACGGATGTCCCAATGGCACACCAGACCCACGCGACGCTACGCGACGCCCTTACGACGCTGGCCGAGTTATATTACGACGCGGTCCCTGAGTCAGATCGTCGAAACGATGTTGGTTTGAGGTGCCGACGCCCTTACGACGCCCTTACGACGCCTTACGACGGGGACCCCATACGACGCCTAACGACGCTCTTACGACGCCCACTGCTTGCAAGCCCCCGTGCACCCTCGAATATCCTCAGACTGACATGACCTTCCCTAGCTATCCAAGTTATATTTGGAGCTGCGCCAAACTCACCCCCCAGCCCGTGAAGCAAACATTGCTGCACACCATTCATGGATAACTGGCCAGGGAGGACTCTGGGCACGAAGGACAAAGTGCACTGTGGCTTTGGGCTTTCTCCTTGAGAACATGCTGTACTGTCATAAAGAGGGTGTGTGTGTGTGTGTGTCTGTCTGTCTTTACGTGTGCATGCATACATGCATACCCTATACATACATATATCACGTGTACGTGTGCACACATGCGTGTGTGTATGTGTGCCCTTGTGCGTGTGTATGTATACATGCAAACCCAGCAGCAAGTTATAATACATAATATAGTAGTAGAATCATGTGTCCAACTACATCGGCCAGACATGACACATAAGTGTATAGGACACACACGACACTGCAATCCCGCATGCATGTATATGCAAATACTGTGGCCTCGTGAGCTAGCCAAGCATCTGAAACAGTGGCTTGCATGATGCAAGCAATTGAGGTCTAGGGGTTTAGAAAAATAAATATAGTCGAAGTATCTTACACTTTCCCTCTCGATCGAAATCTAATCCCACGCGATGCCACTCGTGTACCTATGCAGGTTTCTGCGTGAGGCTTTGCCAGGGTCACTCTCGGTGCTGCATGATCAGCACGCAGACATTAATTGTTCTGCATTAAATGCAACAGCAAGCTGTGTCCATACACACAGACACTGCAGCGTGACAACCTTCAGACTCGGGCCGCAAGGCCGGCCAAGTATGCTTCCACCTCGCCCAGCCTAGCATCCTCCCAAGGATCCGGGGTGTAGTCTACCTTCTGCTCCCAGCCAGGGTTCACGTTGCCATACGTGAGCAGGGCAGAGCAAACCTTCCGGGGGGAAATTATCCGAAATGTGGGCTGTTGGTACTGTAGAGACAACATTCGTTATTCTTTCGAATCTCTGAAAGTTGAGCCTCGAGTTTTCGGGTTTAGGTTTTAGTTTAGGGGTTACACACTTTTGAACATGGCCGTGGACCCAAGCCACGCAAGAACTTGAAGTATGGTCTTGCGTGTGTCAGGGGGTGAATGATTGGTGGAAACACAGGAAACCGTGCTTTTCAGGCGCCGAGAAGCAAAACCTGAAATGATACCCCCTGCATAAGCAGAACAACATACCCCGCCCAATAAGCAGAACAACATACCCCTCGATAAACGAAATCTGAAAAGATACCCCCCAATAAGCAGAACAACATACCCCTCCGATAAGCCAAATTTGAAAAGATACCCCCAAAAAGCAAAACAACTAAAGAGACCCCCCCCATAAGCAGAACAACATATACCACCCGAAGCAAAACCTGAAAAGATACCCCCCAATAAGGAGAACAACATACCCCCCGATAAGCAAAACTTGGAAAAGTACCCCCCCAATAAGCAAAACCTGAAACGATACCCAAAAAGCAGGACCCAGAATCTGTAAAAACCAGCAGAAAGCAGGCCGTAGACTCCCTAAACTCTGCAAAAGTCCACTAAGGGGAGGGGGAGGGCCGCTGTAGGGGTGCAGGTAGCTTACGATCCTAGATTTGGGGCCGTTGTAGGGGTGCAGG
>CAJNDV010017258.1:26513-46422 GCA_905221635.1 Symbiodinium sp. CCMP2456 | reverse complement strand
AACAACAACAACAACAACAACAACAACAACAACAAGAACAATAACAAGAACAAGAACAACAACAAGAACAACAACAACAACAACAACAACAACAACAACAACAACAACAATAAGAACAACAACAACAACAACAACAACAACAACAACAATACTACTACTACTACTAGTAGGAGACATGCTACAGCAGTAATCCTGGACAGTTGCAGGCCCTCGGCGCTTTGCCCACATGGTCATCCTTAGTCCAGGCTCTCCAGGTCCGTGGCTCTTGCCAGTCCTGCACAGTAAGCCTCCTCCAGTACACTGCAAGCAAAGGCCGGCTCGATCTGGTATGTCTGTGCAATATAGTGGTGCTTGTATTCCGCTGGTATCCAAACCCATGCTTCAGTCCAGACCAGAAACGCAGAACTGTGTAGCCACGCGGAGCCCAGCAAGTTCTGAAGATCCATGCTAGAGCCCATCGGAAATTGACGGATGCGAAGACTAAGACATAGGTACTCCAGGGCCAATTGTCTAACTCTGAACTCCAATGCTGAGTCCCACCTCCACCATGTGGAGTTCTTCGGGATCTTGTTGGATCCATGCAGAGGGCAAGGAGCCATGGTAGCATTTGTCAGATCCCTGAACGAAACCACTATACTAGTTTATTTGGGGCCTATCGTTGTACATTGCTGCATGGCTCCTATATTTGGCTTCAAGGGTTCAGTACGGCAGGATTGCAGGATACGGTTTAACCTTTTAACTCTGGATACATTAACTTTTCTTGAGTCTGCTTCTGTAGAAGTACCCAGGGAAGTTTGGGATTAGGGTGGGGTTAGTTTCTGGGCTGTGGCAAGCTTCGAAATTGTAAGCTCCTGCTTTCATGCCCTATAATGATAGGGTTTACAATCCCAGCAGCCAAGCTAACTAAACGAAAAAGACACCCCGGTAAGCACAACCTGAAAACCCCGATAAGCGAAACCTGAAAAGATACACCCCAATAAGCTAAACCTGAAAAGATACCTCCCAATAAGCAAAACCTGAAAAGATACTCCCCCAATAAGCAAAACCTGAAAAGATACCCCCCAATAAGCAGAACCCTGGATAAACGAAATCTGAAAAGATACCCCCCAATAAGCAGAACAACATACCCCTCCGATAAGCCAAATCTGAAAAGATACCCCCAAAAAGCAAAACAACATACCCCCCACCCCGTCAAATAAAACTTGAAAAGATACACCTCTATAAGCAGAACAACATAACCCCGGATAAGCATGAAATGAGACCCTTCCAGCAAGCAGAACAAAATAGCCCCCGAAAAGATACCCCCCAATAAGCAGAACAACATTGGGCGTATTGGGGGTATCTTTTAGGCTTTGTTGACCGGGGAGTATGTAGGTTATGCTTATCGGGGGGGAGGTATGTTGTTCTGCTTATTGGGGGGGTATGTTATGTTGTCAGGCTTTGCTTATCCGGGGGCGGGGGCTGTTCTGCTTATTGGGCGGGGGCGAGGAGGAATATGTTTAGGGTTTAGGACTTAAAAAATATATTCGACAGACAAGACCTATGCTTAAACCATAGTCTGTTAAAACTGCCACTACCGTCTATAGGACATATACAAGACACCCTATATAAGCCTACAAATATACCCAACCCAACAGACCCAACATTGGAGACACAGCACCACACCCCGAAGACACGGAAGACATGAGTCGAGGACAGGTGCCAAACCGCAACCACACAAAGTACCAAACCTAAACGACGTGCTAATAGTATGAGAGCCATGCATGAACCTGCCTGGTTGCCAAAAGATCGAGGATACACCTGCGTTGCCTTCAGCGCAGCTGTTCCGGTGAATCTCTCGACCCCATTCTCCATCCAGCGTTTCGTTGTACGCGATTTTTGCTGAAACTTGGAGCGGACCAGCTTGCGCTTGAGGCGAAGTGCCCATTTTCCGCTGGCATACAGCTTTAATCCCTTGGGAGTTGGCGCACCAAACATTCCGAGCCAAGTGGAGAGCTTGATGTTCTCCCGGTTCCGCAAGAATTTAGCCAGCCGAGGGTGTCGATCAACCTGCAGTGCTGCACATTCCGGAAAGCACCGACGAAAAGTCTGCACAATGTGAAATTGCCAACAAGGAGCTATGGAGGAGATTGGCGTCTCAAACAACCAATGGCAGTTCAGATGCATGGCCACCATGAGCAGCAGGACGCACTGAGATCCATAATCACAGAAGCAAAACTCGCGAACAAATGTTTGCACACTGCAGCACAACAGCTGCCAGCCACGGCCCAGACTCGCCAGGCACAGATCCTACAGAACGTGCACACACGCAGAATGCATAGTATGAGAGCACCCAGCCTCACCTCCGACGGCGTGGTGCCCCGGACACATGTGTATCCAACACACACACACACACACACACGACAGGCAACCCCACACTCTACATTCTACATGCGTCCTTGCTGTGCGCGGCCACGAACAGCCAAGGAAGCAATTGACGAACTCCGCTCATTGTACTTGTTCACATCAAGACTCACGACGCTGGCATCGTTCTGCTCATCACCTCTTCAGCATTCCAACCTATTTTAGCCCACACTGCGCCTAGACATGCACATCAGAGAAATCTTACCGGCTGTCAAACAGGCCTTTGAGGCCCATTTCGATATCCCCGTGAGCCCCGTGAGCATACATTGCACCTGCAGGGAGCTCACTTGCATTCATGATCATGCATGTCACACACACACACACACATCCACCCCGACCCACTCGCGGATCCGCACAGCCTCATACCCACCCAACCACCACCCACCCCCACCCACCCACCCACCCACCCACCCAACCAACCAACCAACCACCCACCCACCCAGTAACCCTACCAACCACCCACCCACTCACCCACACTCACACACCTGCACGCACACGCACACACACACACACAAGCACGCACACACACACACACACACACACGCACACACGCACACATCCACACACTCACACACACACACACACACACTCTCACTCTCTCTCTCTCTCTCTCTCTCTCTCTCTCTCGCTCTCTAACTCTCTGTCACACTCACACACGTGCACACTGCACACCCACAAACCTTTTGAGCTCTTAAGCGAAAACGTCGCACAACGCAGACCGACAGGCGTACAATATACCATTCCCTATACTCGCGACGTCTACACACACATACACGCACATGCACAATATATATATATATATATAGCTATATATATATATAGCTGTCTGAACAACGAGGTTTGAGGAGCCTTGGTGGTACGCAGCAGGGTAGGAAGAGGCTTCCATGGCCACGGAAGAGCTTGGCTCGAGGATCTCTATGTCGCTGTCAGAAGAAACATCTAGCGTGGCATTTGTAGCTGTATCCGATGCGTCCGTTGATTTTGTTCGCTTTTTTCTTGTCCTTGAGGGGTTTGCCACACATACAGCACGTAGGTCCAAAGCTACCTCCGCGCCAAGCACACATGCATGCACTCCACAACATGCTCCACGTGCTCCATGCACACACACACTCTCTCTCCCTCTCTCTCTCTCGCGCTCGCTCTCTCTTGTCTCGACTAAATCTTCACAGGCTGCAGGTGTTCGAGAATCTCGCTTCACGGATTTTCGCCAGTACCGCCGAGCATACGATAGCAAATTCATCACCAAGTAGGCTTCCTGCAGTATGCACATGGCATGATTCATGCAACACACCCTGCATGTTATCGAAACATCGAAGAGCAGCATGCAGCAGAGAAACGTCAGAAGCCCATCTGATTTGTTCTTTGCGAGTTCTTCCCTGGCTCAGCATGTGGTTCACCCCTTCGTCGAGCTGTGTGAACACGTTCTGGAAATCGGCTGTAGAAAAGATACCTGGGCTTGCCATCCAGGCAGATTTGGGTGATTTTGAATGAAGTTCGTGGAGACACTAGCGATGCGACCAGGGTTCCCTGAGGTGAATGCCGACATAGCGCAAGCACCAAAGCCAAGTAGTTCTCTAAATCTTCAAAACATATGTTCTGAGCATCGTTCACCTCCCCGAACAAGGTGTTCTGAGGGCGTTTGGATTTGGCACAATCCAGAAAGGCTGCTTGTGGCAACTGGGTCTTGATGATACCTCGGCTGTCGTCTAAAGATCGCACGAAGGAATACAGAGCAATGGCCAGTGCAGTCAGGGCTCTTTGTAGTTCAGGAACATCAAATCCGGGCATGCTGGTGCGAGCTGCACTAGCTACAAATCTACAACGTTGCTGGACCGAGTTGTAGCTTACAAGTGATCTATATATATATATATGCAGTAAGTTCCCAGGGACCTGTACCTCCTGTGGGAAGGCAAGGCCTTTAATTTGTATGCTAGCACAAATACCTACCCTGTGAGAGGCATAGGCGGCCGGACTGCAGATGGCTGCCAGGACATTTCCGTGTGCATGCATGATCGCACACTCCGGTGCTCCAGCAGAACCTAGCACAAACGAGTCGAGATGGCTGTCGGTCCTCCAAGCCGCCCAAGTCGTCTAGGCATTCCATAGCTTGAACAAGCTTACAAGTCGGAGCAACACTGGTCGTGTACATGCACTGGGCTTATACTTAAAATTCTTGTGCTACGCATGCATGCAGGACGCGATCGTCAAGCTGATGCTGATCGGCACTTCCTCGTCTCACACATGCATGTACACACGGCTGCGATCTCAAAAGAAACAGCGCCATATGGAGCAACAGCATGGCAGAAGAGTCTGCCCCAAAGCAACACAATTATATGAAGTGTCATGCACCACAATGCTGCATGTATACTCGCAGAAACCCTTCGTGCAGCCTCGGGTTTTCTGTGTGCAGATAAGGTCTGATGCTAGCCATCAACCGCAAGTGTATAGAAACTGTAAGCCCGTCCCTGTGTATTCGTTGTGCCCTCGGTCAAAGAGTGCAATTGAAACTAGACGACCATACAAAACTTATGAAGAGAACGATCTTATGCCGGTTGGTTACCTTTGACGCCTGCTGGTCCCTCGCGGGCCCTCGCGGGCCCTGGCGGGCCCTGGGCCCTGTATCGTCGGCCCCTCGTTCTAAAAAGGGCAGGGCCCAACCCCTGCTACGCAGGTACCGGCACGTGCTTGGGAGGGACCTTAGGAGCCTTAGGGTATAACCCCAATTAAGGGACTTATAACCTTACTTGCTAAGTCCCATGATCTTCCAAGTAGCCCGGCCTTCACCCCGGGCTCTCAACCCGAACCCTAAACAGCGAGACTCTGACCGCAACTAAAACAAACTGTTCGTATATAGTAAATGATCCCTTTATGAGAAACCCGAACCCTGAAACCCTAAGCACCAAAACCCTGAAGACGTAAACCCCAAAACCCTGAAGCCCTAAACCCGAAACCTTAAACCCTAAATCCTGAACCCTAAACCCTAAACCCTAAACCCAATCCCTGAAATCCAGGCATCACGTGCCTCTGGGTTGGAACGGCGATTGGTCCCTTGAAGCTTTCGGCCCGGACTTCAATGCCACTCGGAGGTCACAGCCGGCGCTGAGAGTTGGAGTTTAGGGTTTGGGGATTTCGAGTTTTACCGGTCTGGCCAGATTTAGGGTTGAGGATTTAGGGTTTAGGGTGTAGGGTTTAGGGTTTAGGGTTTTAGGGTTTAGGGTTTAGGGTTTAGGGTTTAGGGTTCAGGGTTTAGGGAATAGTATGGTGTAAGGCTCAGGGTTTGCGCTTTACTGCTTTGGTCTTCAGGGGCAGGGTTCAGGCCCCAGAGCTGAGATTTAGTATTGAGACTTCAATTGTTTAGGGTTTAGGGTTTAGGGTTTAGGGTCCAAAATGGGAGTTTCCGAAAATTAGGGGTACCTTATTTGGGGGTCCTTATATTTTAAGGATCCTATTGTTTAGGGTACTATATTAGGGTCCCCTATTTTCAGAACCCCCAAATACCTATAACTTAAGAAGGAAGTTATTTAAAGTCAACCCTAAACCCTAAACAGGGCCCAACAAATGCTTTTCCTTTGCGGGACCACCTGACAAACCCTTAAAAAACCCTAAGCCCCGAAACCCCTAAACCCTTAAGCCCGAAACCCTAAGCCCTTTGGGCTTAGGTTAGCTCAGATACATGTCCTGGCCGATGAGCTGAAAACGGTAAACTAAGCTTACAGCACCAGGGGGTTCCGGGTTTGGTGCTTCGTAGCATGATCTCTTCCACTCCAAAGGTTCGGTACTTACGCCATGTTGGGCACCAGCTCTCGCAACCCTGAACCCTAAACCTTTAACCCAAAGATGCTGTGGAGAACGGCCATAAAAAACAAACAAACAGAAACCTTCAACCCACACCCCTAAAACCTTCAACCCTTAACCGTAAGCCCTTAAACCCTAAGCCCTACCTGAACCCCAAATAACCTACCTTTTCAGGACTTATATAAAGAAATCGTAATAAGGAGCCCTATAAACAGGTAGGTTCTTTAGGGTCCAGGTAAACCCTCAACCCTCAACGCTGAGCCGAGGCCTACTTCGAACGCCTGCCCTACAATAACTGCCAGTTCGAGACTTGGGAAGGACTTTGAGGGTTTAGGGTTTAGGGTTTAGGGTTTGGGGTTTAGGGGTTTTGGGTTTAGGGTTTCATGTGGGCAGTTCTCTAAATTAGGGTCCCTTTTAGGGGGTCCTTTTATAAGGGTGGGGTACTATATTGGGGATCTAAAAGGGACCCTGATTTAGAGAACTACCCATGTGGTTGTTGGGTGTTTCTTGTCGGGTTCCTTAAAGAGGGTTCCTTACAGTGTCATCATGGAAAAGGGTTCTAAAAGTCTTCGATACATAGGGTCCCTTAACGGGATACGAAAAGACTTTCTCCGAGTTCTAAACCGCCAGGTTAAGGTCGGGGTGGGTTTAGGGTTTACCTTAAGAACCCAAAACCTACTTTTTTGTAGGGTCCCTATAAATCCCATATTAGGGTTTATAATAAGAACCTACAAAAAAGTGGGTTTTGGGTTCTTAAGGTAGGTGTCTCTCGGCCTCGGGAACTCATCCTGAAATCGTTGGTGCTGCGAATCCTGCAAGGTTTCAATCACAGGGTTTAGGGTCTACTTAAAGGATCATGGGACTTAGTAAGTAGGGTTATAATTAGTGTAAAAATCCTTAATTCAGGGTTCGCAAACATGAGTGCAAGCTCTGGCTGCATGCTTTTGTGTGACCGCAGGAAGGCTACGAAGACAGCCTTGAGCCGTTCATGTGCAGTAGAGCTATTGCCCTTCTCGGCAGAAGCCAGCACAAGAGCTAATGCCCTTCTCGGCAGAAGCTAGCTTTTCAGGAAGAGGCGAGTAGGCAACCTTGTACACCCCAGCCGAAAGCCTTTCACAGGTGTGCTTTGTGTGGTAAAAAGACAATTCGCTTAGGTCGCGCCCATGGTGTGAGATGCTCTGCCTGTAAGCGGTGCTGCCTTTCATCAGGTTATGAGCGCCCAAGCTGGTGCACAGACTCCGCAGAGAGACGGCGATCCCGGTCCTTCAGTGCTTGTGAGGGAGGATGCCGTGACTAGTCGCCAAGGCTTTGATGATGAGGCTCCGCGGCTAATGAATGGTCATGAAACCGCAGCTGGAAGCGAAAAAGGTGGTGGGGGCACGACTGAGGTGCCTGGCCTGCCATCCGCTCAACTGGTGGCGGAAAGGGAGCAAGGCGCTCCATCTGGAAGTGCGGATGCGATTTCTGGCGCTGTCGAAGATCAGGGGATGCAGGCTCGCACAGACATAGCCGGCCAAGCTGGCTCAAGTGGAGCGACTCCAGCTGGTGGACAGACAGTGCAAGAGATGGTGGGAACTCCAGGTGATAGCGCTGAAGTGGATGGGAGCGGAGTGTACAATACCCCGCGATCTACGAGAACACTGTTGGGAGCACCGGTGGGCGTGCGACCGACGAGTGGGACTGCATGGCCTGGATGGTTAAACAGACTGGGGGACATGTTTAAAGCGCCGCCAGCGCAATGGCTGCCGAGTCCGCTGCCATCTCCTCCGAGGCCACGCGGTTTTGGGGAGTCAGCGCAGAGAAGCAGCGTTCCTCAGTCGATGTCAGCTGGTGCGCCACCTTCGTCAGGACCTTGGCAGGGCAGAGCAGCGGAGGATGGACGGGTAGGCGGTTTAGGCCCTAATAATCACTATACCCCAAGCAGCAGCAGCATACCAGCAGAGGCCATCCAAGCAGAAGTACAGCGGCAGCTAGGTTCTTTGCTAGATCGGTTACAGCAAGCGGAGCAAGAGAACCAGCGGCTTCACCTTCGACTACAACAAGAAGGAAACTCCAACGCTACACCGTTTCGGGATGAGCAGTCAAGGGAGCTATTTGCTGATGTACCACAAGGGGATCCACGTACAGATGGGAGAGATGAATCAGTACTGGGAGGTGCTCCTCCACAAGTTGCCCAAGTCCCAGAAGTACCCCTAGGTGAAGGTCGTAATCGGGCAGCGAGTCGTCCAAATCCATGGAGAGATCCTTTGGGTGCGTTGTGGGAGGAACTTACAGCTAGCAGGAATGCCCCGGTGCCAGACGAGAGATTGAGGGGGCAGGCTACAGTAGAGGGTACGCAGAGGGATGCAGAGGCTTCTACAAACAGCGCGATCTTGGAGGCTCTTGCTAAGAACTTGATCAACCTGCAGGCCTTGCAAGAAAAGACGATGAGAAAGGAGCTTGATGGCGATGACGTTCCAGAGCAAGTGAAAAGCAATACCATAGCATTACCTCTATTGGCAAGTCCAGATGGGAGTACAATGGGTATTCTTTTACAGGACTGGTTGGCTCAGGTTACAATACCCATGCAAGACCTATCCTCGTCTTCGGGCGCTTGGTGGAAGCAAGTGTTGGAAATGGTGCAAACAGCATATACTACGTGGCTCTCAGCATCGCCGTTGGAGCGTCTGCAGTTGGAACCCAAAGATCATGAGAACCTGACAACGGGCAAGTGGACCAGAGTGAATGCCAGGGCGTGCTCGTTAATCCTGCAGAGTTTGACAGAGACGGTGAGACTGGATCTTATATCCCGGCGTGTGGTGCAAAGCTCACCGTTGGTGCTGTTTAGGCTGCACACGACATACCAGCCAGGCGGAGCATCAGAGCGCTCAACTGTGTTGCAGAGCTTGCAGACGGCAGGTGCGCCTGAGACTTTGGAGGAGGCTTTGACGTGGTTGAGGGCATGGCCGAGATGGATGCAGCGGTGCAAAGACCTGAAGATGATGGTTCCGGATGGCTCTGTGTTGTCCAAGGTGTTAACAGCGACAACAAGTCGCTTTATCGCTGACAGCGCCGACGCTCAGTTTCGTACACAGCTCCTTCGGTCGAGCCTGAGAATAGATGCACAGCCAACCCAAGCAGATGTGTGTAAGTACCAGCAGCACCTACAAGCTGAGATCGAGACGATGGCGGCGGCTAAGAGCACGAGCAATACACTGTTGGCCAAGGTACGACAGTTGGGTGCCAGCACTCAAGCCACAGGAGGAGCGTCGGGATCGACGCCTACATCGCCATCTGGTGCAAAGGGAGCATGCAAGTATTTTTTCCGTGCAGGAGGGTGTCGACGTGGGGCAAAGTGTCCGTACAGTCACGATATGTCACAATTATCGAAGCAAGATAGGGCAAAGAAATGTCTACTATGCGGAGCAGAAGACCATAGACAGCGAGAGTGCCCTACAAAGGTGCCGAGAGGCGGCGCAAGAACCTCAGCGAGCGCAGGAGGAGGCGGGGCACAGCAGCCGGCTTCTTCTACTATGACCAGGGAACCGAAGGTGCAGAGGCTGGAACCGGAGGGTGAAGTCTCTCCGACATCCCCGGCAAGCGCTGTGGTCAGTGGAGAACCTGTGTGGACACTGGAAACGCTTCTTCAAGCTGCTGCTAAGGTGGCGGGAGCGAAGCCGCCAGAGGGACCGTCGATCAATGTGGTGTCTCTACGAGCTCTTCAGCCTATGTCGGGGAGCATGCAAGCTTATGCGCTGGTAGACTCGGGAGCTACTCATGCGTTGAGAAAGGCCAAGACCCAGGAGGAGTGGTGCAGTGCGTCTCCTGTCACGGTGAACCTAGCTGGGGGTGAGTCAGTCTATTTGAGAATGAATGAGGCGGGTACAATCTTGGTCCCAGAATTCTCTACGGCGACTACCTCCTCTACAACACCGATCGTTCCTTTGGGTGCACTGGTGGGACAGCTGGGATACACTATGACGTGGAACAGCAATAGGTGCAAGTTAGAGGGACGTGACGGAGAGATATACAATCTTCGTGTTCGTGATGGATGCCCTGAGATTGCAGAGCGCGATGCTCTAAGCTTAATCGCCCGCTTGGAGGACGAGAACCTGGAGGCCTTGAGGGCAAATACCAGCACTACCAGAAGGAGGATCAAGGCTGCTATGGTGGCTATGAACAAGACATGGTTTGATCACCTGCTGTCATATGTAGATGGTGGATTAGCGAATCAGTCTCTTGCCGCGATAGATGCCGCGCCTTTCTTCCAGGATGTACCTCGAGAGTGCTTGGCAGGGCTTGTAGATGCAGTCCCGGAGTGCAATGGGTGGGACTCTTTGAAGGGCTTGGAGCACTTGAACAGGCGGTCAAGAAGGAGGCTATGGGGTTCGGCCAAGTGGGTTGTACACCTCTTTGCAGGGGACCGAGAAAAGAAGGATCTGTATCACCTGGAAAGAGATGGGTACTCTGTTCTAGAGCTAGATATAGAGCGAGGCCGCACTCAAAATATTTTGCGGCCGGCCACATGGAAAGCCTTGGAGTACGCTGCTCGCAAAGGCAAGATTGCAGCTATCATCGGAGGTCCACCTCAAGGATCGTTTATGATTTCGAGACACGTGGTGTGTGGACCAAGGCCTTTGCGATCCAATGAATACCCGTACGGAAACTGGCCAGGACAGTCAGATGTGGATGTCTATGAGGTGAATCAGCAAACACAACTTCTAGCAAGAATGGTGTACCTGCACGCTTTGGCTACAGCAGGGAGGATTAAGTCGCAGCCTGACCCAGAGTCGCAAAAGGAAGTGGGTTTCCTTTTGGAGCATCCGAGAGACCCCAGAGGGTACCTACAGTTCCAAGATCCACTGTATCCCGAGGTGGTAAGTTTCTGGAGGACACCTACGTGGACCGAGTACGCATTGGAGGCTGGGCTACATGCATATAGCTTTGACATGGCAGCGTTTGGCAAAGCTTTTACTAGACATACTACTATTGGTACAAATCTACCTCTACGGCATGTCAATGGTCTTCGAATGCGCTGGTACTCAGATGGACCTGTTCCAGAAAAAACCCCAGCATGCGTATGGCCCACGGAGTTCTATGAGCAGGTGGTGATCGCTATTAGGAACTGGGGTACAGTACCAAGAATGGTCAGGATGAGTGCAGACCAGTGGCGGGAGCATGTACGAAGAGGACATCTACCTTACAGAGCGGACTGCGCTGTATGTGTTCAGGCCGGGGCAACGGGGAGAAGGCACGCTAGAGTGGAGCATCCAGCAGCTTTCGTGCTCTCAGCTGACCTGTCTGGACCAGTGAAAGTTGGAGGCATTGATCCGGATGCGCGCGGGGCGTTCCCTAAACCGTTCAAGTACATCTTTGTCGCAAAGCTGAAGGTGCCCCGGACGTTTGTGGAGGATGGACGTGGAGCTTGGGTCGGCTATGACGAAGGTGAGTTGACTCACGAGCAGTATGAAGATAAAGATGATGGTCTGGCGGTTGAAGGGGAGCCGGCGGATTCAGTGGAGAAGGAGGTTATTGATCCAAAAGAGGTCGAGGAGGATCCAGCAGAGGAGGAGCCAGTAAAAAGAAGCAATCCTGAAGAGGACCTAGACCTTTCAGCCCCGGATTTAGTGAACCTTATATTTTCAGCTGGGATTAAGGACGAGAAGGCGTCTACAGTGCTGGAAGCGATACAAGATGTGGTGTTGTATTGCCAGGCGTTGAACATCCCTATACTGAGGTTCCATTCGGACAGAGGTATGGAGTTTCAGGCAAGAGCTTCAAAGCAATGGCTAAAAGGGCAAGGAATCCGTGTCACAACCTCCGAGGCTGGAGTCCACCAGACCAATGGCGCCGCAGAATCAACAGTGAGATGGATAAAGCAGAGAGCCAGGACGTTATTACTATCTGCTGGTCTACCACAGCAGCTATGGCCCATGGCGGCAAGTACAGCAGCTACAATGCAAAGGGCGGAGGTTCTGGGGTTTGAGCCAGTGCTAGCAGCGCCATTTGGGGCGAAGGTAATGGTGAGGAAGCGCCAATTAGAAGGGCCGAAGCTGGATGATTTATCGCCAAAGTGGATGAAAGGTGTCTACGTTGGGCGGTCTGATAGCTTGAGGAAGGGCCATTTGGTGTATGTCAAGGATGACGATGGTGAGAGGTTTGTGCATACACTACATGTACGAGCAGCGCTTCATGATCCAGGACCAGTGGAAGATGATAGAGAAGCAGAGGAGCCTGCCGGGCCAATGCGAAGGCTGAGGGGAAAATCGGCTGGATCGGGAGATGTGGTCGGTATTTCCAAAGCAACGGTTTTGGATGAGGGGATGTATAAGTCCAGAGCAGAGCAATTGCTACAGACATGGTCTCAGGAGGAGGCAGAAGAGCTGGTGAAGGATATATGCAAACAGCTTCCCCCTTCGGAGAACGTGTACGGCATGTTCAGACATGGAGGCCGGACTGGGATTACACGAGCTACAATAGATCGACCCTGGTTAGCAAAGGTTCTCCTGAGGCTCATTGTGGACAAAGCCCCGGATGCGGAATTTGCGGCAGTCTTCGTGTCGGTAAACAATGAGCGTGAGGTGCACATTGACCGCAATAATGCAATGGGCACGCTGAATTACCTCCTGCCGATTACAATGCCTAGGCGTGGAGGGGAAATATGGCAGGAGCTACGCGAAGGTGACGTTGTTACGGGTCGAGTAACAGAGTTACAGAGTCCAGATGGAAAGACTAGATATGGATGCACATATTCGCTATCTGTGGGCCAGGTGTTTAACTTAAACCCGCATCGACGACATGCAGTACTTCCTTGGCGTGGAGATCGCTTGGTCGTAGTGGGTTATACTCCTGGAATGCTACGAAATCTACCTTCTGAGGATCGTGCGAGGCTGTGGACAATGGGGTTTCCTATGCCCATATTTGATGATGAAGCAGCTCCGGTGGTCAATCTCAACATGCTGTCAGTACCTAGTGTGGGGATAAAGCAGATTGAGGAGAGTACCTATTCCGATGAGGTCACGGAGTATAGGCCAGGTGAGTTGCGGAAGGTTACAGTAACAAAGCAAAGTGAGCACAAGGGAGATGAGTTTGCCATCGAAAGCCTACAGCAGGAGCAGCGACAGACTTGTGCAGCGCAGGAAGAGTGGAGCGAATGGGAATTATTCCTGGACCTACAACCTGGAGCAGTTCTTTTGGATGCAGATACCCATGGTGGTCCGCGTGTACAAAAGGCGGAGGTAGTGTACTCCGACAATGTGGAGCAGTTGTTGGAATCACTGGAGGCACCTCTCAATATAGTGCATACGGTGAGCCCCAAGGAGGTAGCTGGTTATGTTGACAGATGGGTCCCGTCACTGAAAAAGGAGATCATATCCCTGGAGCACGCGGTAGACAAGGTGATGAGCGATGATCCAGATGTGCAGCGGGACCTTAGTGCAGGACAAGGCCAGGTGATACCTATGAAGGTGGTTTTCACGGTAAAGCCGCCGGACCTGTCTGCGGAAGGGGAGCAGCCTACAGAGTTGTACAAGCGAAAGGCCAGAATCGTGGTGTGTGGCAATATGGCGTCGCACCAACCGGGCGAAGTTTATACAAACACGGCTCCCGCAGAAGTTGTGAGAGCAGCCATAGCTCTGGCTCGGTTCTTCAATTGGGACCTCGGCATGATCGATGTTGTGGCCGCTTTTCTCCAGACGCCGCTGAAAGAGCTTCAGGACGCACCGCTCGTGTATGGGATTCCCCCTAAGCTGCTTGTGAAAATTGGGCTATGCCGTCCAGGAGAACTATGGCGCCTAACACATGCAGTATATGGCTTACAGGAATCTCCGAAGTTATGGGGGTCTTACAGAGATATTCGGTTGGCTCGCGTTCAGTTGGTGTATGAGGGCAAGCGGATAACGTTGATGCAGGGAAGAGTGGAGCCGTCATGGTGGTCAGTTTTGCAAGAGGGATCAGTCCTTATTGGCGTGTTGGTGGTTTATGTGGACGATATCTTATTGTGTGGGAAGTCGGAGATGATTAGGGAGCTCGCGAAGGTGATCCGTGATATCTGGAAGACAAGCGAGTTACAATTGGTCTCGGACGGAGCTATTCGGTTTTTGGGCATCGAGATATCAAGGTGTACACAAGGATATGCCCTTTCACAGCGCTCCTATATAGAGGAGTTAGTTCGTCTTCACAGCATCCCACCCACCAGGAAGGACATCATCCCGATATCGAAAGATTTGGCCAACTTCAACATCGAGGACCACGAAGGTATTTATACGGAAGGCGAGCTGAAAGCAGCCCAGCAGTGTGCGGGAGAGCTATTGTGGGTGTCGCAGCGAAGCAGGCCAGATTTGTGCTACGTGGCATCGCTCGTGGGGTCGCTGGCCACGAGCGCCACGCAGAGCGGTACAGATTGCAGAAAAGGCGATCGCCTTCTTACAGAGGACGATAGACTACAGCCTGGTATACCAAGGAGACTCTTCGGGGCTGATCGCATATTGCGATGCAAGCTTTGCTCCGGAGGGGGGGCGAAGCCATTCAGGCTGGCTGATACTGTTGAACGATTGCGCTATCGCATGGAGGTCAGGACGGCAATCTACAGTAACGTTGAGCACCGCGGAATCAGAGCTGACTGCAATCTCGGAAGCTGTACTGGCATTACAGAGTTCAAATGCTATGATGACTGATGTTATGCCTGGGGGTTTGCCGTTACAGTTGTTCTCAGACTCTACGGCGGCTCTAGCTATTGCCAATGGAAGTGGAAGCTGGAGGACGAGACACCTGAGACTCCGCAGTGCTTGGGTGGCAGAGCTTATAGCAACGCAAGCTGTGACCGTTCACCATTGTATTGGGGAAGTGCAGCCAGCTGACCTTCTGACAAAGGCTTTAGCTTCGCAGCGGATTAAGACGTTAAGTCGTCTGATCAATTTGCGTGGCCTAGATGACGACAGCAATGACGATGCAGCAGCCGCAGGCAACAAAAGCATTAGCCTCAGCAGCTGCAGAGCCCGCGCCCCTAACCAAGTCCCTAAGGGTTTAATAGGCCTACTTGTTCTGTCTCAAGCTGTGGTGTGCGAGTCCTACAACTGGGATGATGGAGAGGCGATGGTCGTCACAACGAACCTTCAAGTGGACTATGGCGTTGTTACCTGGGCTTTTCTTTGGGCTGCTGTGATTATGTTTCTGCTGGCGTGGGAACTGTTGAAGTGGCTGGTCTGGATTGCCTATGACAGGGTGACACCGGGCGCAAGTTCGAGACGTGTGAGAAGGCTACAAAAGTTGCGGAATGCAACTACGACTGCGATTCAGAGGGAGATTCAAGTTCGAGCTGGAGGACGGCTGGAGCAAAGGGCTCGCGACGCTGTTACAACTCCGACAGAGCAACCCAAGAATCCACCTCGTTCTGGCGAGGCCCCATCGGCGTCTTCTGAGGTGAGTGTACCAGCTGAAGAAAGATTACGGCTGCTGAGGCAACTGGCCAAAGGAGCAAAGACGTCGAGAGAAGTTGGGTGCCAAGCTGGAATATTTACACCAATCACCCCTCCAGAAACCAGGGTGATCCTACGCTATGTACATGAGCCTCCAGGGGAAACATACTATGTGCCAGGAAACGAGTGCTTCCACGTCTACGAGGACTGTCATGCGTTCAGACACCGTGGTACTGCCGAAAGGATCGAAAGAAGACGCTTGTGTCAATACTGCTTGAATCGTGCTGAGGGAGATCCGGATAAGCGGGTGAACTACGGCGACGACCTGGAGCGCGCAAGAGAGTATGAGCGGGTTTTTAACACCCAGCTTTTGCAGTCGGGCCAGAGCGTTAGGAGATGACAGATCCTTACGGAGCAGTCAAGGAGGAGTGTAAAAATCCTTAATTCAGGGTTCGCAAACATGAGTGCAAGCTCTGGCTGCATGCTTTTGTGTGACCGCAGGAAGGCTACGAAGACAGCCTTGAGCCGTTCATGTGCAGTAGAGCTATTGCCCTTCTCGGCAGAAGCCAGCACAAGAGCTAATGCCCTTCTCGGCAGAAGCTAGCTTTTCAGGAAGAGGCGAGTAGGCAACCTTGTACACCCCAGCCGAAAGCCTTTCACAGGTGTGCTTTGTGTGGTAAAAAGACAATTCGCTTAGGTCGCGCCCATGGTGTGAGATGCTCTGCCTGTAAGCGGTGCTGCCTTTCATCAATTAGGGTAACTATACTTATAACCCCCAATTTAGGGACTTATAACCTTACTTGCCAGGTCCCATGATCCTCCAAGTAGGGTTAATCTCCCAGACACTGGGTGCTGGCGCGTTTCACTGCTGTGCAGGGTGTTCGGGTGAAACCTCCTGGTAAGGTGCAGCAACTATGGGAGTCTTGCCAGTGGCAATCAGTGGTGGTTACCCATAGGCCCCATAGTAGTTCTTTTTGGGGATTACCTAATAGGATCCTAAGTATAAGGCACAAAAGGAACTACTATGGGGCCTATGGGTATGTTCACTGAGTATGACCAACTTTTGCGAAAAAGGCTGCAACAAGATTTTTAGGTTGTGCGGTTTCAAGTTCTGAGAATACTCAGAAAGTGTCCCGACGTTCGAGCTGAACCTAAACCCTAAACCGTAAAGCTCCAGACTACACGGATCAGAAGCCACGGCTGGGGAGCTTGACAGCTCCAAACCGCCCACAGCCTGTGAAGCCATACCTATAGTCTCCAGTGTATTCCCGCCTTTGCCTTAGAATATTCCCACATTTAGGACCCTGTAAGGTAACCCCAAAAGGGAACGACAAATGGAGACTATATGTAAACCCTGAGGCAGTGTTCAACTCGTCTCTACTCTGACTCGCTCCGTCTAAACCTTAAGCGCTGCACCCTAAGCCCTTGAAGCTTGAAGCCCCCTAAACCCTAAACCTTGAAGCCAAAACCCTAAACCCTAAAAGCCCAAACCCTAAACCCTCTTAAGCCCCAAAACCCGGAAGCCCTGAGACGCATGCATGGTCTGTTGTCCTTGCATCCTCTGACTCCCAGTAGGTGCAGTTTGCATAGGAGTCCCTTAAGCGCTCCTGTAAGGGATCCATCGGGGTTCCTTTAAAGGCCTCCTCTAAGGGATCCACAGGGATTGACATCCAAAATGTTTGAAATAAGGGATATACCTTAAGTTATAGTAGGGTCCCTATCTGATTTAGGCCATATATATATATATATATTCAATTGAGTTTTGCTTCTTGGTAGGGGTCTGGATTTATAGGACAACATAGGTCCCAGATGTGAGCGATGTTAATACAGAAGCTTAAAGTTCGAGTAAATACCAATACGAGTCTCCAGGGTTCCTTCATTCTTATTATTCTCCAATATACCCCAACGCCGTAGTGAAATTATTGGGGCCTGGGCAGATGTTTACTTGGAGTTTCGTAAGCCCCTTTGACCTAGCCAGAAGCTCGTACTTGCTGCCTTCCTTGTATACTTCTGCCTTCTACCAAGGTCTAGGGCCCTAACTCTATAAGGTCCTTGGCAGCCTAGGGTAAGGAAGCCCTGAAGCAAGTTCCCTAAACAGCAACCCAGAAACTGGGCTTTGGAGCACCATACTTTAAGACTTTTTTTGGGGACCTGTTCCTTGAAGGAACCATTATGAAACAAAAGTCTATCCTGGTTACTTCAAAGCCCAGAAAAGGCACTTCCATGGTTCGCTGAAAGAAGACCCTCCACCCCTAAACACCTGCACCCCTTACCCCCAACCGCCTAAACCCCTAAACCCAAAGCTTAGGGTTTAGGGTTTAGGGTTTAGGGCTACACCTAAAGCCCTGAACTGTAAAGCATAAACCCTAAACCCTAAGCCCTAAACCGCGGATCTTGGGGGCAGCGGGCAGGATTCGATGAGACTTTGTCCAAGTTCAAGGATTTTGCCCGAGAGAAGCTTGGCGGGCTCGTGCTTCGCAGCTTGGTTGGGGGGGGGTAGGGTTTAGGGGTTTAGGGTTTAGGGTTTAGGGTTTAGGGTTTAGGGGTGGGGGCGGGGTAGGCTTTACCTTAAAACCCTGTACCCTAAAACCCTAAACCCTAAATCCCTCAACCTTAAAACTCTAAAGCCCTAAAGCCATAAAACCCTACACCCTAAACCCTTTAGACTTTAGGGCGTTGGGATTCAGGACTCCCGTTTAGACTGTAGGGTTTCAGTTCTTACGGATTCGGGTTTTAGACTTTAGGGGTTCGGGGTGTTTTGGGGTGTGGGTTCAGGGTTTAGGGTTATTGAAAGTCAGGAATTTTAGGGTTTGTGGCTTGGGGGGGGGGGGGGTTACGGGTGTAGGGTGTTAGGGGTTTTGCTCTTCAATACAGTTACGGGTCCCCTAAACCCTAACCCTAAACCCAAACCCCTAACCCCTACACTTAACCCCTGCCCTAAACCCTAAACTCCAAGGTCTTGTTAGAGGCCCTGAAAGGTACTGAACAACGAGAAGCCTCTAAAGGAACCTATATAGGTACAGAGGACCCTAAACTATACCAAGCCCTAAACCCTAAACCCTAAACCCTAAACCCAAAACCCTTAAAGGAATTCTTATACGGACATGGCACCTCTTGGGTCTGACAGCTTCGCCGTGTCTTGCATTAGGCACCCCTGAGGACCCATGTCCTCAAGGGGAGGCGAGGGTCTAGGGATTAGGGTGAAGAGTTTAGGGTTTAGGGGTTTAGGGTTTAGGGTGTAGGGTTTAGGGTGTAGGGTGTAGGGTTTAGGGTTTAGGGTTTAGGGTTTAGGGGGTTAGGAATTAGGGGTTATAGGGTTTCGGGATCAGGGCTTAGAGTTTTGGGCATATAGATCGGTTTTAGGGATGATGGTTTGGGGTGTGGGTTGTGGAGCATCGTCATGCTTGGCGGCTGGAGATGGTGTTTGGGCTGGGTCTCGCTGCAACCCGCACGAGCTGCCACACTCTACGTGTCTGGAATTGTCCACAGAGGGGGCATGCAGCACGATCCTACAAACAAGTATATAGACGGGTATGGTGGCTCAAGGTGGGTTGAGGATAGGGTCTGACGCTTCCGGGCCTGATGTCTAATTGGCCAAAACAAACAGTTGACTTTACTTGGACTTGGGCTTCGCAGTCGTCGAGCAAGCAACCTTGGACTGTTTGGCAATTTGGGCGTGGCCTTATAAGACCCGACAGGTCAAACTAGGGTTCAGGGTTTAGGAATTAGGGTATTGCAACTGTCCAGTACCACTACCTCTGCCGCAGGGCTGCCACTACCGCCGTCGCCAAGGACGTCACTACCAACTCTACCACCATGATGCACCTATCACCACCTGCCAACAATTACCGCCTTTTTAACACCACCCAGCACCACCGATGCATTACCCTAAACCCTAGACCTGAAACCCTAAACCCAAAACCAAGAATCCTAAAGCCCATCGCCGGTCGGAAACAGCAGTGTAGAAAAGCCCAGACCGAGATTAAACCCTGAATCCTAAACCCTAAACCCTAAACCGGTCTGTCAGAGGAACGGGCCCTTCGATGGAGTGGTCGGCTTCGATCAGGGAGGCGAGTTCATTGCTCAGGCTCCGCAAGCTTAGGTGTTTAGGGTTTAGGGTTTCGGCTTTAGGGTTTAGGGTTTAGGGTTTAGGGGTTTAGGGTTCGTTGCTCAGGCTCCGCAAGCTTAGGTGGGGTATAGGAGTCTAGGTTCCCCAGTAGTGCCCTGTTGCCCTTTCTTGTTGTTGGTGGCCCTTTTTGAACCCAAAGAGTTGGAAAAAGGGTGCCCTTATGGTTAGGGGTCTACTGGGGAACCTA
>CAJNDV010017247.1:33860-61863 GCA_905221635.1 Symbiodinium sp. CCMP2456 | reverse complement strand
TGCCAGAATTCGTCCACACCAATCTCGCGGCACTTCTCCTTTCGAAAGCTCCTGCCTCCCTGGCGACGGCAGCACTGCCGGGCCGGCTCGAAGCCGGCCTAAAGACGCCGGGTTTTCACAGTGCTTGTGTACACGCCAGCGCACTGGCCTGAAATACCCAGGCATGCCATCATTCACAACTTCAGCAGCCTACGCACTATCTCCCGAAGTACACTCCCCCAACATGCGATTGCATGAGGCCAGCTATCGCCCACTCTTGACTCCTGGGAACTGCAGACAAATGAATTCAGCCACCTGTGTCACAGATCTCCGTCATACTTCCGAAACCTTCCATCTTGTAGCTTGGCCAGAACATCAGAACCGATCCATACCCCCCAAAAAACGTCTTGAAGGCCTTTGCAAATTCCTTGGTGCACCCGTCGAGCTGAGCCTCACTGTGGCAGGAGCTTGGACCAGGACGGAGCCGAGGGCCTCGTGCACTCTTCGGATGATTCTTCGGAGCTTCCGGGGCAGATCAGGAGAGGGTATACATATTACAGTATACACCACGCGGTAGCATTATAGTATGGAAGTACAGTATAGTACATAGTATACTACAGCATCGTACAACAGTACCATGAACTATAATACATATCAATTATAATATGACCGAGGGGCAGGGAATCTGAGACTTGAAAGGACTAAGGACAACCCTGCACGAGCTCCGAACCTGCTGCAACGGCATCTGTTGAAGCTGCCTGCCAAGAAGGAAACTAGTGAGATAAGTGGAAGGGCAGTTGGCTGGCTCTGCTATGTCTGCCGACTTCCCAGCCGCTCCTGTTCCACGAGTCGTTGCCTATTGCAGCTGTCACTGCTTCGCAACTTCAAGCCGGCATGCATCCAGCAACACTATCGAAGTCATCCAAGACCTACATAGCCTGCAGTCAGGTTGCCTCGAGGTTGCCAGACTGCCTGGCAGCAGCATCATCTCCACATCATTGGCCTGTTGGTGCTTCGGGCACAAGACTTGCGAGGCCAAGTTCCACGAAACTAGCGACGAAAACGAGCCGTGCGAGTCCGTGCAACCAGATTTTTGTGGGCGCTCATGAAACTCGACATTGCTGCCAAGGCCTCCGAGCTACACAGTGACACAACCTGTGACTTGCATGCAGTAGGGGGGAAGTGCTACCAGGCCTTGAGGCTGCTGACGTCCATGGCTTCCAGCGTCGCCACTCTAAACTCGGGACGCGAAAGGCAACACAGCAAGCTGCGCGGACTTGAGGACTCTACTGCCTGCCCTGCATGGATGCAAGCCAGGCTGCATCCAAAGCCTCGGCCGTGTTCTTCACAGCCGAGACTTCCTGACGACTTCGGTCGGGGCATGCTTGCAACGCAGCCAGTGTGCTTGGGACAGCTCCAGCCACGAAGGTTCCGAAGCCTGGCCTTCCGACCCTCGAAGTCGAGTGTCTCTAACTTCGCCACTCGAGCCTGCCGCTGCACAAGCTCGCAGGAAACATCCCGGAGGCGAGTCCCACCCCATGCAGTTAGATCCTTCAGCTGGTAGCCTCCAAAGCCTCGACTTGAGCCGCGGCGGGAGCCGCCTATGGTGATGTCACGTTGCCAGAATTCGTCCACACCAATCTCACGGCACTTCGCCTTGGAAAGCTCCTGCCTCCCTAGCGACGGCAGCACAGCCGGGCCGGCTCGATGCTGGCCTACAGTAAAGACGCGAGGTCTCTAAACGCCAAGCCCTCGAAGAGCGTCGGCCTCGGACCTGGAACCATAAAGACATACTAAAGGACCCAAGACTAATCTTGAGTAGCAGTCAGCTTGTGGAGGTGGGGGGCCGATGTGGAAAGTTGGCTCATGTCTAAAGTTGTCCCAAGCCAAGCCATGCCCTTGAATGCCTCTCTTAACGCCGACTGTCCACCTTGGCGTGGAAGGCGGTTGCACCACGATGGAGCCGATTGCTTCCCACTCGTACTCTCGCTCCTATGGCTCACTCGCATTTGGAGCTCGGGATTGAACCTGAAATCTTTGCTGCTGAGTCGGGTCCTGTCGGCAGAGCTGGCGAAGCCTTGTGCAGCTGCACGTCAAAATCGCCACAAGAACGGCAGGGTTGACTGAAACATCACGCGGTGTGCGACACGTAAGGACATGGCTCTTCCACGAACTGGACCTGAGGAGTCTCAAGGATGAACGGAACGCCGCTGCGGGGTTGCAGGAGCTGAGGTGGAGGCGCTGCGAAGTAGCAAGGTAATCCTCCTCTCAGCCTGTTCTTGCACATTGAGCAACGGATCAGATGCCGGAGCTTCCACTTACAGGCCCATAATCCCAACATATAAAATCTTGAACGCGCGAAGCCCGACAGGCTAAGAAAAACATGTGTGCCGTGGGCAAGGAGCTTTATTGAGCTTTCATCTGTTCAGTTGTTCTAGGACACCGGGCGATCTCGTTATATTTTACCTTTCAACTGGGTACAGTCCCACCTCATGCAAACGGATCTCCAGTGCCGAAGTCAAGTCCTGAGCTGCGCAACAATCAAACTGCGACTGTTCAAGCTTCACTGACGAGGATGACGACAGAGGTTTGAACGAGCTTCAAGAGATCTTCATGCAGACGTGAAGCCATTGCTGTGACCTTTTCGGTGCAGCACCTGCGGGGCTCAGTTCTAGACCAGCTGCAAGAATTGCAGCCATGGCACCCCCCTGGCCCTCAGGATCCCACGAGTCGCAGATTAGACTCCTTGAGCTCCCTTGGTCGCGGCAGCTTCCAACATCAGCACGACGGAGCCGCTCACTCTGATGGTTGCAGATGCGGGCCTGACACAGCCAGACGAGACGCAAACGAAACCCGTCGCACGCGTCGATGCGGCGAAGCGTTGATACATGGCACGGGCTGCTGCAAAGCCTTGACCTTGACAGTGCAAAGTGGAGATGCTTATGCTAAACCTTCCGAGCGCATATCCCGAGATCGATCTCTGAAGTAGAGAAACCGAAGCTCTCAGTTCGAATCTGAAGCCCTTGACAAAGCTGAAGCATCAAAGCTATCTTCGAAATAAGCATCGTGTCGAATCTTGAAACCCCTTGGTCAAACCTCCGACCATTTTCCCGGAATTCTGGGCCTCACGGGTAGGGTGCAGTCTTCCGGGACTCGTCGGGCGCGCCGCAGCTGAAAGGCAGCACAAGTGCCCGACAAAACTGAAAGATACTGCCTTCAGTCTATTTTTGGCAGTTGGTTCTGCGGTGTACGGAACTGCATCAAACTGGTGCTGAGAATGCATCTTTGCAGTCGGTTCCCCGCCTGTACTTCGGAGCTGCGCTGCCAGTGCGCAGCGCATGGCTCCAAAGCATGCAAGCTAGCACTGCATTGGTGTGCAAGCGGGTGTGGCTGAGGTTGACGGCTTTGTTCTAGGATGAATTGCCCCACATCTGGCCTGTGCAGCGTTTCGCGGCCTGTCGCACCCGGCAATCACTGCAAGCATTTTGAATCCTACGGCCATTGTAAGTCTAAGGCAGGCCAGGCCAAGCCTTACAGCAACGGAAATTAGGAGCAGCATGGCAGAAGAGAAGCGGTGACGCACAGCCAGTAAAATCCGCTGCTGCCGAATTAACCGGATTCAGGCCCATCCTTGATCGATATATCCGCCCCAATCTTCGAGCAGCGACTTGAAAGCCTTGCGCCCCTGAGTTCATGCTACTGGCAGCCAAGGCCACTGCCGATTGGCAAATTCACGCTCCCGCCGTGGATCCGTCTTGACCACAGCTGCAGGCAGTGTATTGCGATCCTGTCCGAAGTAAGTAAAGCATGCAGTCAGGCACTTCTGTATCTACTATCATGGAACAAGGCGTGATCGACACCACCCGCAAGCTCGGAGTTGCGGGTTTTATTCAGTCCGACCGCTGCCGTGCAACCGTGCAAGCCGTCCAAGCAAAGAGTGGATCGTGGATGCATTCTGCCTCAAGCCTCTTCCTTCTGGCATAACACCGCATCTCTTGCAAGCCATTGAAGCAGCACCCGATACACCTATCCAAAGTTTAGAGAATCCAAAGTCAGCTTCAAGTTGTCATTCTGGTACGGAGTTCCATGCTGACTAATTACTCATTTCAGACACCAAAACCCTCGTCAGTGCAAACGCTCATGTGTCTTGCCGCTCAAACTCAACTCCTTTGACACTCAAGCCTTTGTTCACTGTCGAGCTTGTGTGAACCCGCAGTCCTACACCTGGATCCCTGCCTGGCGTCGCGGTGCTGCCGTTGCAGCAAACGCCGCCCTGCTACTTCGGGAAGGCCTGAGAGATGTGTGAGCTCTTCCGGGATTTGGCCAGTCAGCATCTTGGAGAGCAAAGGCACGAACATGTCTCTGTGTGCGTGTTTGTGTGGACATATGTGTATATATATATATATATGAATATGAGTATGAATGTGCATATACACATGCGTAAACTGTACGAGAGTTAATGCAACTCCTCCTTTGGCCGCCACTTATCTACAGCTTCGTTGGGTTTTGACGGCATGAACCACAGTAGCCTTCGGGCCTGTGTTTTAGCAAAAACCTTGATTGAGTGGTCAACCCATCCCAAGTCAGGGAAATCAGAACTTCGAATTTCCGATGCAGGTGGGAGCTGTCCGCTTCCAGAAGCGGGCAGAAGTCTCCAGAGACTGCAGGCAACCGGAGGGGTTTCTCAACTTGGCTTTGCCATGCGAGGCCTCTAATCGCCTCAACCCTGATGACTAGTGTTTCACAAAAACTATCCGATTCGCTTCTAATGCCCGGTGACTGCAGGGACGTTTTTGAGGGTCCCACGCTGGACGCGGCTTTGCGTCTGGGTCCTCTGCGTAGTCCTCGAGCAGTACCGCGCTGGGCTCTTCCTGTAGAAAGGACGACCATCGGGCCAAGGGTTAGGACCACGGCGAGGTTTCGAATTGAGTGAAACGGATGACATCATATTGACAGCAATAGTATTTAGCTTACTGCCTGATCCTTCCGTCCACCATCCATGACACGTAGCACCCATGGTACTGCACGCACCTACACACTACGTGGAACTGCTCGCCATTTGTGCACCAATTCTCAAGGCAGGTTTCCGGTGTCGAGCTCGCTACGGCAATCCTTGATATCAATGTTGGTGGGCGCATCCAAACCGTCCAGTCCCAATCTCAAGTGGCCTGTCTTCTCTCGACAAACTTTCTGCCGCCTCAGCTTGGCCTTTCTCGAGCCACTGAACACAGCGGGCATCTCGGCTGAACCAGTTCTGATTCTTAAAGGAAAAATCATACCCCTTCCGAAAAAATACCAAGATGAACCCATCTGGCCTTTGGTCCTGCAGCCCAGAAGGGCGGCATGGGGCTCCCAGGCTGGATGCTGTACACCCCCGAGATCTGAAGGGGGTTAGGCGGGCTGAGATAAAGAACCCTCAGTCAAGGACGCTTCTACAGAGTTGAAGCATTCTGGGAGTCCGAAGCGGAGGACTGCGACATGTTGTCAGGGTAGAACGGCTGACGGTCGTTCTGCTGAGGTGGTCAGTGACGCTGGCAGATGACGGCTTGGTTGCGAAGATGTGCATCGGCCGCGACATTCAGACTGCTCCAAGGCCTGCAAATCTCAAGACCTCCTCTTCAAATAAAGGCACTTTAGCAACATTGGCCGGTTTCGTGCTCACACAATTGCAAAGGCTTTTCAGCCCTCTCCTCCAATTCGGCTTGAACTCAGTATATTTGGCCAAATTCCAAAGCGAGTATTCCGTAGTTCCAAATCCAAACTTCCATTCCAGCATTCCGCACTTCCACATCCAACACTCCGAGATCGGATCTTCCAACTATCATATATCGGTTTAGCAAGTTTGTGCTAGTTTGACAGCTGTGTTGAAGCCCTGCCGATCTTTTCTGGCTTCCAGCACTCGTCGCCCTTTTGGCGTGAAGCTGTGTGTTCAGCTCCCTGGAAGCCATGTGACACACAAGGTACGTGGAAAGAGGCCACATTGGGCCAGATCCAACCAGCATAGAAGGCTTTGCGTTTCGTCTCGTTCGAGCCATCAATGTTCAATTGATCACTGCACGATGGCGAAGATGTGAAGTGGTTTTGCAATGGTCCAGTTTGGCCAACATTTACTCTTCGCTCCATTCCGGGAGTCGTTTCACCATCAGCAGCACCTGGCATGGGAAAGTTTCGGAAGGAATATTAAATGACTTAAGATGGCTTAAACTTATACCTTATGGAAGTCATCTCCGGTTAGATGCAGCGACCTACTAACAAAGGAACTCGTGCGTGAGCTGTGCTCCAACCCCGGAAGATGCACGATCACAGGTATTTCTGAAAGCCTCAGGCCTCACACTTCCGGAGGAAGTGCAAACGTCACTCTCTGCTCCCTGCCTCTTCGCGATCTGGCGATGAAGTGCCTTTCACATGGAGGCTTATGAAGTTGGGTCAAGCACTTATGGATCTTCGATGGCCTTCTGACGATGTTCGAAGGCGAGGAGGAGGGCGCTGAACCTCTGATGGCAGAACTCTTCGGGGTTTTCTGGCCGGGCCCGACAGGCCCAAAGATTCGGAAGAACCATAAAACACGAGCAGAAACACAGTTTTCGACCTACGAGATGTGGTATCCAATGCCGACCCGTCCGAATCTTACGAACACAGCTTTGCCGTTGATTCATGCAGCTGAATGACCAATTCCTATCGTGAGGATCCTCCTACCAGTATCTTCGTCTCCAAAAAAGGAATACCCCTGTATGCTGGCCTTCGGCTGTGTGAGCAAAAGGCCTCTACCCAGGGCCACCCGAATGGATAAATGACATGGCTCGAAGTCTCAGAGTCGTTCTCCACGTCCTCCCGATGAGTCCATGAACAAATCTCGTCAACTACATCTACTTCACAAGTTCAAGGCACTGCTGAACTGCTGGCACTGCGGCTCCTTGCAGCTGCAGAGGATATCCAATGTGTCAGGTGTTGATGCCTCCCAAAGCCAAGCTTCAACTTCTAGAAACGAAGAGCAGCATAATCATGGCATCGACTGCCGCATCCATCAGGCAGCAGCGAAATTCACGTCTGTTCGCCGCTACAGTCGAGAACGGAATTCTGGACTCCACTCCACCTCGATAAGGGCTTCTGCTGTCACGTAACCTGAGCTTCGCTTGCTCTGCGTGAGCGAACCAGGCAAACGCTGTTAATGGAGATAGCGAGGCCACGACAGAACATCAACGCCTCTTCTGAGCTCCGTGACAGACAGGAACAGGTACGCTCTTCTCGTTCCATGCTTACTCTTAACACCATAGAACCAACTTGAAGAGCCGTAGCCGTTCTCTTCTCGACAAGCGGCTCTTGTAAAGCAAAGCGAGGTGAAGTGGCGTGACATCGCGCCAAAGCCAAGGCTCCTCCTGGAAGGTAACGGGAGGAAACATTATTATAGTCTGAGAGCACTGCAGTACTACAGGTATCAATTCAAAGGAGCAACCACAGAAAGCCTAAGAGAAATAGAGCAGGCAGTGCCGATCGGAGGGCTACACCTCACGAAGGCTGCGCGGCGCCTTGTCCGAGCCTTTCTTGGATTCGAGGGTTGCCCAAACGTGGCGGCACACAGCACCGAGCATCTCCTGCAACCGAGGCTGCAGCAGGGGCTGGAAGGAGTAATGTAGGGGCCTTAACAATTAGAACAGGGTTTTGGGGAATCTTGTGCTCTAAGGCATCACCAAGAGAGAATAGGTCATTATTAGGCCCCTATATTCAGTCCTCCCAAGGGGTGCTCGAGTTGATGGGGACATGCAGTGTGCGCACAGGGATGGCTTCTGTGCCCCATCCCATCCTTGTACTGCGGTGGCCGCTTCTCTCCAGGGAAGACAAACGGCACCTTGATCAGAAATGTAACTAATTAATAGCTGCTACATGACATTGGCTGGGTGAGACCAGGCGAGTCCATGCCTAAATTCTCTGCGTGGTAGGCACCACATACCAAAACACACACACACACACACACACACACACACACAGAGACAGAGACAGTTTCGAACCTTGACACGGCCTTGTTACTGTGATTCTGCTACTTCGCACACGCACACGGCATTCACCAGTATTCCTACCGAGTGTGGCTCTTGAGGACGAAGTCAGTATTAGGCATGCCATCCAGGGAGCATCACCACTCGCCTCTCCCAAGAGTGCCGAGGCAGTGGCCTTCCGGACAAAACTGCAGAGATCCGATGCTTTTGAAGAGACGTGAATCTACAGGTGACTCTATTCGGCAAAGGGGTTCAGGCTTCCAGTCTGGATGCCCGACCTGCCTTCTGATCCAGCAAGGAGCAGAGATGCAATGGAGTCAAGCCTCCCAGGCTTCCGCCGGAAAGCAGCGACTTCAGAGGAAACACCAACTGGTACTTCTTTGCATTGCTACTTCACTCTGATCCTCGAGCAATGGGGTAGAAGGGGTTCCTGCCAGTCCATGCACCTACCGAGCGGATACCTAGATGAACCTGGAGCCCCTGAACTCCGGCCAGCGCCTCTGAAACAGTTGTCCGTCACCGAGTAGTGCCATGGAGCCTGCAGAGGTAAATGCCAAACTGGCTGCACGGCGGCTGCTTGAATGCAACAATGACTACTGATCAAAAAGCTCGATCAAGTGGCCTCGATGGCAACATGGTCGACCGGCTGCAGAAGGTTGGCACCGAGCCTGCACGATTTCATTCTAGACGTGCCGCCCCATGATGCTCGAATGCTTGAGTCTGGGATGTTGGGTTCGTGTTGAAGGGCTTGCGAGTCGTCGTGACGCCCTAAGTTAGTGTTCTTCTCAAGGCAGGGTGAGACTGTCTAGCGCAGCGACGGATGCTGCATTATGAAGCCGGTGCCCCAAGACAGACTGGATTCTCAAGCCCTGGAAACCTTCTACCCACAGAAGACAGAATTGGACGGCATGTAGGAGTACATGCCACATCGGGTGCCTCACCAACAGCAAGGCCACATCGCTCCTTCCCAGCAGCAGCGCTAGGTGGAGAGGTGCTAGACCTGATGGCAAAGAAGAACAGCTTCAGAGTTTGTGTCTGTGCCGATGACGCAGTCTGCAGGTGTCGTGCAAGCACTAGTCGCACCGGAGAGTTGTTTGCGTATGGATTTCAACGACTTTCCTGCTCTTCTGAGTGCCACTGCCCTCCCAGGCCCACAGCGGATCCGTCAACGTCCGCTCCTCCACCTGATCCGCCGGAGCAGCTTCTCATGTCTGAAAGATACCGGTCGTTACCCTGCCACGCGGTATGGTCTTCGTTTCATCAAGCTCGCCAGCTCACAGGTCTGAACTCCCAACCACATGGCTTGGCCTAGTCAAGCACCGCATTCAAGGCTTCAAGAAAGGAACTCTACCTTCACTCTCGCTGCACAGCCTTCCAAGGAAAGAAAGGCGGCGTGATGTCTGGAGTCAAAGCTGCTGCGTAGTTCCTTGATCACAGGAGTCTGATATTCTCTGATCTAATGTCTGCCAACACTGTAACATCTCTCAGAGCTTCTGAGTGGTTCTGCAAATTTGGCCCTCAAGTCCAATCCCCGGCAGCCAGCTAGGTTAGGCTCTCGTATGTTGCCCCATGGGGGAATGCACTAAACATGCGAGTTTTTGCACGATCTCACCCTTCAATATTAAAGTCGGTCAGTCTACTCCTTTTCCACGCAATTTCATGCACCTGCCAGCATGTGCGTGTGTGTGTGTGTGCGTGCGTGTGATTGTGTGTGTGTATGTGTGTGTCTTCTGAACTTTTGGACGCATTGCGTCAAAAAATATGGTCCGTTCATGAATGCTGCTAATCGGATGCCGTCTTGGTGGACGTGCCTATGGTCCGGGCATGGATGCTCTGGTAGTAGGATGGGGGTTCTGGCTGGACCAAAAACATTGGATGGCGAAAATGCATGAAAGCATTGGGCAATCTCTGTGGGCGCCCCGTCGAGTATTCGTGCTCCTAGGCTTGTCCGTCTTGGTGCAAGTCTTCGGGCAGAAGTTACCATGGGCCCAGGACCGCAAAACCTTGGCCCTAGACCCTAAATGCTGAGCTCGTAAACCCAAAAACCCTCAGCCCTCAAGGCACCAACCCCTGAAACCCTGAACACCCTAAAGCCACGGGCCCAGTGGCACGTCTGGCAGGAGCCCCTCGTCGCGCAGATCCCGCAGCATTTCCAGAGATGCGCATCGCACACACAGGAGTGCCAGGTCCTCAAGCCAGTTCTTTGCAAATCTGGCACTTAAAGACCACATGGGACTTCCTGACTAAAGCTTTTCAAACAAGGTAACCGTAATTACAGATACTTGTGCTTATACCCGCAGCTAAGGTACTTTGAACCTTACTTGCTAGGTTCCATGATCCTCCGGGCAGGGTTCTTACTACAAGGAGCCCCAAGTAATCATTGAGGTACCACCTGATCAGACTCCCGCCTAAAGATTGAAGAGTTCTTCACTTTGCTGTCGAGCTTTGGGGTGTAGAGTTCAGGCTTTGGAGGATTGCAGCTGACCCTAGACTCTGAAAAACTCTGATAGGTGCGTGGACCTGAGCGAACTGTTCAGCTAACTCGAAGTGCACTGCAAAAACCGACGGGTCCATCTCCAAACCGCAAAGCTTGGGATTCTCCATGGGGTCCAAGAGCACCTGCAGGGCTTCCATGAACCGAATGCGCTAATTTGCGAGTAAAGCTTCGTAGCCTCACTGAAAGAGGTACTTGTAGCGACTGCGAGTCGCTTTTTTCGCAAGGGCCTCCGTGACGAAACCCTCCAGCTTGGCGCCGGCTTTGAGCAGGGCCTGCCTGCAAGCTGGCCGGGGCAAATCGGAGAGGCCCGAACGAGGTTGGAAGATCAGTTCTGGAGTGCCAAAGCCTATCTCCGTCGCCACAGAGAAGAAAATCGTAGAGCTACAGTAGCCCTGAAAGGAAGTGCTGGCTTTGAACATTCTGGCAAGTTGCAGTGCCCACATCTGGTCCAGAACCACTGCAAGGTGCACCTGAGCATGTGGACGGGTCCTTTAGAACTAGTGATTTGGAGGTCTCGTCGGCTCACAAGCTCTACACCACTAGCTACATAACCCTCTCTTGCACCGTCCACGATGGGAGCTTCCAACCAATTTCCCCCATGTCTGCTCTGTAGCCGAGGGCACCGGACGAATACCTTCGAAGGCGGTTCGCCCACCACAGAAGGCTTCTACTAACCTTTCACGAAGCTGGCAGAGACTCACAAAATCGAATCAACATTGCCTGATGAGAAGGCGCGTGTTTCGCTCGCGGCAGCGAGGCGGTATGTCACTGCACTAGCTCAAAGCCGGAAGCGCAGTGCTGAGATACAAAAAATCGCAAAAAAAAAGAGCCAGAGGCAGCGAGTGTGGGATGTTGCAGCACACATTCGTAGAACTTAGATGTTCAGATGTACATTGCAGGGATGCTGCTGCAGCCCCTGCCTCCGGAAAGACTCTCAACGTATGAAACCATCGTATTATTGGAAGCACGAATGGAAGTACCATTCCGCTTGCTGCAGTACGACGTGTACTGTCCGGGTTAAAGCTCCCTGGCTAATTACCATGCTCTATCTCTGTTGCACGAACTGTTCAAGCTCAATCCTTGTCCAAGTTGGTTGCGGTGCCTTCAAGGATTCAATCCTTGCCTGCACCTCATGGCAGCGTCTTGCCAAGGCTTCCTCCTGAGTTGCGAGTAGCTCCTCAAGGCTCTCGAAGTCCGCCAAGCCTGTATCAACGAGTCGTTGCAAAGCATCCAGCTCCGAATCGCTTTCTCCATTGGTCTCATCGTGAGTGCTAGCGCGAGTCTGTACTGCCTCACTGCCACTTTCATCCTGACTTTCTGGACCTGTTCGGCCCACACAGCGAACTTGCATGGATTTCATCCGACTGGATGTGCCAGAAACTCGGAAGTCAAGCGGCCTGCCAAAGACGTTCGAATTCTCCGGCACATGAGGCTCCTTGATGGTCTGTTGGGCAGCCTGCATCCTCAGCCACTCTGTAAATGGCCGTCGAACACGAGGTTCCAAATAGTCCACGAAGGACAGAAGGTCACCCTCATCTGAGAAGTTCAGCGTTGCAGTCTTGACTGCAAGCCTTCGGGTCGAAACGTCTACATCTAGGACAAGCTTCGCGAATTCGGGCAGGTCCCTCACAGTCGAGCACGAGACGTCGCTGGCCGTCACAGTCCTGGAGAAACCACTGTTCGTGCTCTGAATGTCGGGAACAGCTGGAAGCACATCGAGGCCTGTGGGCATGCCCGATGCATCCACACGCAAGTGGCTGCTGACTTCTCGCAGCACGAGCAAATGATTGTCTTTGCCGGCTGGAGAGTGGAACACTTCAACCAAAATACGCTTGTTGGCCGCATCTCGCATAGAGAGATGGATAGCGGCCGCTGGTGATACCTGGCTCCCTGCACAAGACTTCTGAAGGAAAGTCTTGAACTTGAGTTGCTCTTCTTCGTCGTGCAGAAAACTGAGAAATGACAACGCCTGCAAAGCCTTTACATCTGACGCATCCATGCGCACAATGTCACAGAACTTCGCACTGGGGTCAAGGATTAACAGCTTGGAGTCCAGCATGACTTGTGCATCGGAAAGAACCGCTAGCACCCGAAGCATGGCAGACTCGCGGACAGCATTACGTTGCCAGAAGTGGAGAGCAGATGCGGCGGCAAAGGCTGCAAAGAATGTCATAGCATCCAAGATCAAGGCAAGCACCAAAGAATCGAAGCTGGAACTCCTAGGCCCTCCGGACCCTCCAGGCCCGGAAGGCCTTGCCCAGGTGGACACGTGACAGCAGGCTGCCGTCCCAGTGCTCACCAGGCTTAACAGCACAGTGCTCTTGTAGTCCAGCAGCATTGCACTGCAAGGAACAAGCAAGAGGCTTAAACAAGTTGAGCCGAGAACATCTCCATCACTGCCACATGGAAGGACCATGCTGACCATGCATGTGATCACCAAAAGATGCCAAAATAATCCAACACTGCATGCTCTCCAACATGTCTTTTCGACATGCCGGGACAACCATGCGCATGACAAGTGCAGCGCCAGCAGACCCCAAGCGAGTGGTGCACCGGCAATCTTGCCGGCCTCGCCGCCAGACGTCCAAACCAATACTCCAATCACGATCACAACCATGAAGAGGAGTCCATCGGAAAAAGGACCAGCGGCAACTCGCAGGAGTGAAAGACATGCCGAGCTTGCACTACGGTCAGCCCCTGCTGCTTCCGCCGCTTTGCTCTTCAAGCGCATGCTCAAGTGCAGCAGGACAGCGGAGCCGGCTGTAACGAGAAAGGCCACCACGGTGAAAGTGAACTCCATGGCGCAGGACATTTGTCGGGTTGCGCGGGTTTGCCGCGGCTGCAACCTACATCGTGAAACTACCTTGAACCAGCTTAGAGCCCGGGCCGGTTCCCCTCCCATGCCGCCCGCCCTCCCTCATTCATGTTGGGCCGCTGACTCCCTACGTCCTGCCAGCAGCAATTCTATGCTCTTGGTGGCTTTAGGGGTGAGGTTTTGGGGTGTCGGGGGCCTTAGTTTAGTTTAGCCTTTAGGGTATAGGATTTGTTGCAGGCCGGCGAGTCACATGGTCACAGAGCCTGGAGCCCTCCCTTCCTACCAACCCGAAAGCCTTTCTGTCGTTGCCGACGAGGAGAGCGGCTTGCCTGCCCAAAGCACAGCAAGGGGATGCCTGGGCCTGGGCACGATTGCACCCAAAGCCTTCTGTAAGGGTGCGGAGTGCTCCCTCAAACGGCAACGAAAGAGGCAAGAGGGCAGCTCGGAGATGAGCCGAAAAAGCGGGACATCCTGGCCTTCCAAGAGCTCCTTCGTCTCCTCCCCAGAGGTCGGCCAGGCAAAGGCCTGAACGCTCACTTTCACCCTCTGGCGACACGGGGAAGGAACCCCAGAAGATTCTGGAGCTTTGAAGGAGCCCCAGGCCCCCTGGGCTTTTCTGGCCTTGTTGAGGTCCGTCCGTTGCTCCAGCAAGGCCTGCAAGGCCTCGGCTCCCTGGAGGATGGCCTCCACCCAGTCCTGGCAGAGGAGAAGAGTTCGGAGCTCAATACCTTGCAAGTTCAACCTCTACGGAGCTCTACTGATCAAGTTTTGGGCGCGGCTTCCAGGGCCCTTCGGTGAGATGCTGTGCTCACAGTCTTCAAGCTACTCAAGCTTCCCGTCGCTGCAGGCTGTCGCTGGGGCTCTTCTTTGGCATTTTTGAGAGCCAGAAGTGATTAGATCTGGGTCCTTGTTGGATACAACTTTACATTCTTGTTCTAATCAACCCCAATATAAGGATTAAGCGGTTAAACACATAAATTGTCATTTTCCATCAGAGCCCCAAAGCGGGAACCAGTCAGACGAAGCGCCGGGAAAACCCCCCTTTTGAGCCTGGCCTGGAGCCGGATTGGCGAGGAGCCTCCGAACATCTCCCGGAGGGGCCGTCGCTGAAGGGCTGCCTTCGGTTGTGACGGAGAGGGAAGTTGCGACATTTTGGGACTTTTTGGGGTCTGGGGAGGTGCTTATAGAGGCTCAGGGAGGTTTAGGAGACCACTAGTGTGCCGCGCCCTACTTCGCAAAACCCATGCAACACCCTGAAGGCGGGAGAACCGTTCCCCGATCAGCCTCACGGATGGTATCGGTGACTTCTGCACCGCAGTCAATGCAGCGCGTGCAGCCCTGAGATGTCACATCGCGCAGGGATTCGGGATGTTCTGGCACTGCCAGCAAAGGCTCTCTTTCACACTCGCTCACTCGCTCACTCACTCACTCCCTCACTCACGCACTCATGCACGCACCCACCCACTCACGCACTCACTCGCGCACTCACTCGCGCACTCGCCCACACCCACCAACACCAAGCAAGAGCTCATGAGAACGCAGGGCGCCCTGCTTTGGCATCTTCCATGAGCACGGCCAAGTGGAGCGGGGTGACCTGCCATACGGAAAGGAACCCGCTCGGTGCATCCGTATTCAGCACTTAGACTTAGCAGCTTCGGCTTTCATAAAACCATCCCCAAACCCTGTCCAAAGCAGCTTCAGGCCTAGGGTGGGCCTTGCACGGGCGGTGAGCTTGGATCTCTGGGCCCCCCCCCCCCCCTTCCCGGTGGTAATTTTTGTGGCACGGGAGGTCCTACAAAGAGCTGCGAGACGGTGAGAGGTGGGAGTTCAGGTCCCTTTCCCCAGGCACCATTGCCTGTGCGGCCGTTCCATCGGGAAGTCGCTGCTGGGCCATGGCCTTGACTCCAGGGTTCCGGAGCATGTGAAAGTTCTCCAAGATTGCTGCGGACAGTAGCCTCGCTAAGGAAGATTGCTTGATGCTACACGACGCACATCCAAGTAGCCAAAACCAGACCTGGCTATCTGGCACCGCAAAATCCCTCGAACGGCCAACGCACCGACAAAGAGCCACAGAACAAAAAAACACAAGAAAGAGGCCTCGAGCCGGCAGCCCATCTGCTTCAGAGGCTCCACCAGATCCTGGAGCTCGGGGCTCCAGAGCTCGGGCTCTGTGCAGCTTGGTCTCTTCATTCCATGCTCCGGGTCAGAAGCTTTGAGTTCCACAAGCTGGGACAGGAAGCCAGCGCTCAACTCTAAATCCCGAAGAGCCAAGGTGCGAAGCTCCGGCTCAGGACGACGAGGTGTAGCAAGCTCAATCCAGTCCACTCCTCGCAGGGCCTTTGGAGCTCAGGGATCAGCTTGGGCGGCGCTGCAAGGATCAGAGGCCGTAATGGGCCGTACAGTTACTCAGTAGCACAGAAGCCGAGTGGCTCTTGGTCGGCATCGTCGCCCGAGTCGAAGACTTTAGCGGAACCTGAGAAGTTTACAGCTGCAGGCATCTGTTAGGAGCATGCAGCAGCAATGCACGTAGGATGCCAAACGACGCTGCCGTTGCTGAAGAGCCCATCTGAATAATTGAACCAGCTCTAGGCTTCTGGCTCGCTCTTCTGCAGGAAAGGCACATGTGAGATCGGGGCTGATGTCGAAGAAGAGCAGCTGCTCGACCATGACCAAGTCGCTGCGCAGCACGGCCTTGGCGGAGCAGAGTAAGACTCGAAGTACGCACGGGTAAAAAAAGGGCTCTGAACCGAATCAGCAGGACCGCCAAGTTGCCAGTTGTACCGCTTGGGCCTGCAGCACCATCATTCGCCTTCCAGTTTGGATGGCAGCTTAGAGCATCTGTTCCCGAGATACGTACACGCCATGCTGTACTTCACTCAAAGTCTCGTCTCGTGGACCCTTGCCTGTCGTCCATGGCCAGCACTCGTCGCATGCTCCGGGTAGCATCGGCACCGGCGTAGAGCCTGGATTGGTGCAAGTTCACGGAGCTGCTAAAGCACCAGTTCTCAGCGACCAACTTTTCCATCGGCGTCTGCAGAGGCACTTTGGGAGACACAGCAAGCATTGGCTTTGCTTGAACTTTGAAGCTCTTAATGGTCTAGGCATAGAAGTGCGGAACCCAAACCAAGTCAGGATTGCATGCTGGATGTGAGGTCAGCATGGAAAGATTGCTGAAGCAGATTCCGAGGCACAGAAGCCGAACTGCTTCGCAACGGCCCGCCTGTGCTGAACAGTGCGGTGGTGTTTGCAGTGACGTTGGCAGGGATGCAGCTCGAAACCACACGGTTGAGTGGGTGCCCAACACCTTCAACCCTAAGCTGAGCCGACGTCGAAGTGCCTGGGCAGCAAAAAGCAGCGCCGTAGGGGGCTCCTCGTTCCGTCCTTCCACATGCAAGGGCGGCCACCGCTAGGAGCATTACAAGCTTTCCCGGCCAGGCACCCGATGGATCCTGAGCTCTGTGAGCTTTCTGGATCGGGATCGGCGATCGGGAAGTCAATGTCGCTGGCACATCGATATGCTACCTCAGGCGCCACGGCGTCCCCCGGCAAAACCCATACCTCTCAGCTCTGCTTGCTGTTGCCAGTTATTGCTCCTCGCAGGACCAGCCAGGTCGCGTCATGGTCGCGCCGCAGAGCGGATACAACCTCACGCTACAAGGGATACAAGGCAACATGGTTTTTGTCCGCCTTGCCACCTCCCTGGCCGACACTCCTAGCAAGCCGAGGTACCTCCAGGAACTCGTTGAGTTCGTGAGCTAGGCCAGCCGAGCGAATGATCAGCTGAACCTGAAACAGGACAGGACAGAGGTTGATCCCCAAAACCTCTCAAAGCCGTACTTCATAATCATGCCCCCTGAAGGCCTCTATATGGATATGTATCCTGCTGCTACTGTGTTACCTTCTGATAAAGCAAACCATAGACACCTCATTTCACCGCCTCTTCCCTCAGGAGCATGTCCAAGCGCTCCTCCGTGGCGTGTTGGTTGCCCAGCAGCCTGCCAAAGAGCCGATGCTTTAGAGTTGGGAGTTCTGGGGTGTAGGGCCTAGGTTTTGATCAGAGTGCATCTGGGTTGTCTTGAAGTTTCAGCGGTGCCGAGGTGTTGCCATGAGGAGCCATGTGCCAGCCTTGGAAGCAGTAATCCAGGAATTTCACCACCTGCAGCGCGGTGTTCGAGCCGAGGTCAGAGTCAGTCTTACACGCAACCGCAACTTTGTGTTCGTAGGCATTGTGGACGAGGCAGCAAACCCCGGAGTCTGACCTGTACGTCTTCAGCTGGTGGCTACTTGAAGGATCGGGAGACATGGTATGTAGTGATTTTGTGGTGCTATAAGTAGCATAACCCCAATAAAGATCCCACTTAGGACGCTTATAACTCCAGATTACTACTTGCTACGTCCTCCGACCCTCAAGTACTTGCCACATTGCTAGTTTGCTGCGTTTGAAGCAGCATACAATTCATGCACAACATGACACGAGTCGGAAGTGAAGTGTCCGAACAGTACCTCAACAGCCTCCCTTAGCCCATCCGAATGCAAAGCCTCGTCTTTGGAGGCAGCAGGAGCTGAGTCGAAGCCCTCTTCGCATCAGAAGCCGGTAGACCTCCCGGAGGTAGTTGAAACAAGGGACTGTTGCAGCTCGGTGCCGCGAGACAACAGTTTTTCAGGTGTCGCTCCAACCTCCTCGCTGTAGATGTCCTTGGCCACCAAAACCTAGGTCGCATGAGAAAAAACTTCAGGTGCCAAAGAGGTCTGAAACAGTGAAGACGCTCTTCTGAAAACGCTGACATGACTTCGTTGCTCAACTTAGGAAGTGGGCATGAAGCGCGTGGAGGCCCATCAAAGTGTGCGCCAGCGTCTCTCCTTCGCCATCCACTGCTGAGGCCTAAGCAAAGCGAACTCTGGCAAAGAGCTCCATGATGAGTTAGAAAGCTTTCATGACAATAAGCTCAAGCGCCTCGGCCTCTGCGAAAAGATCGCCTGGAGGCTGCAGACGGAAGCTCTTGGGTCCGAACGTGTGTGCTTTTGAACTATATGTCTTCAAGTCCGCACAACTCGGGGTTTCGCCCCTCCGAATGAGGGGATCACGTGCGGGGTTATAAGTCCCCTAATGTGGGTCATAAGTGTAGTTACCCGACTTCTAACCCTAGTAGTTATAACTCCCCATGAACCTCCAAGTAGTCTTCAGCATCCGGCCTCCGGCTGCTAAGAGCGCCTCCACCACCGCGGCATCGCCACGCAGCGCAGCGCCGTGAAGTGGCGAGCAGAAGAGGCCTACTAGGAGGGTCACTCCGGGTTTTTAGGGGTTTAGGGGGCTTCGGGGTGCTTTGCTTCGGGGTGCTTGGGCTTTCTTGGGGCTACGAAAGCTTCAGTTGGCGTCTTGAGTACGAGGCTTCGAGTATAGGCGGTTGAAAGCTGGGCAACAAGCCCTAAACTTCCTAAACCCCTGAAATGCTAAACTCCCAAGCCCGTACACCCCCCTGAAATCCCAAACCCCAAACTCCTTGACACCTCAACTTCCAAACCGTCAAACCCCTCATCCCCTACACCCTAAACCTGAGCTCCGCTGAGGGCTGCAGGAGCCGCACACCCAGACTATAGTGTGTAGTATAGTCCATTATCCTGTATCCTACATAATGTATCCTAGCATAAGGTCATAACTTGTAACCAATCTAATATTGGTACATAATACTCTAATACCTTGCGTAGTAATAAGGAGGGATCTTACTTAGTATCACATGTGTCCAATATCGGGCAATATCGTATGAAAAACTCGTGTAAAGGCACACAAACGTGTGGAGCACACCGGATCGGCTGGAAATCATCGCCTGTTCATCGAGCTCATGTCTGGCTCAAGCCTGGAAACCACCCCTCCACATTAGCTTCCCCAAATCTCTCAACCACAAACCCTTGAAGTCGAGAGGAGAATTTACGAATGCCTCATACCACACACCAGCATAATTTTACTACGAGTATTGACTGCTGTTGAATGACTTGTCCCAGCTGAAAGTTTTTGAGACTGAAAGAGTGGGGGCCTGCATAGAAGCATTGTACGTTGGGATCAGCACCCGCTGCCACCAGCTGCGGCCTGATGTCTTATATGTAGTAAAGGAGCCTTCTTGGTGGTTTTGAATACATGGAAGGAAGTTACAGACGAGAGTCAGGGTTCCTCAAGAGACTGTGAACTTTACATAGAGGGCTTCTGGCGTCATGTCGTACTTCCGTTCTGTCAGAAGGCGAAAGCGACGGCAGAAGACTCTCTGGCAATCAGTGCGACAGGGACCAGCCACTCGCATTCCTCTTGCCCACACTCCGTGCTGCCATACCATGGCAGGGGCAGGCAGCTGTCAGCAAGGGTTCATGGGTTCTTGAAGCAAGGGAGATGGATTCTTTATTCTCTACTTCTTCTACATCCAAGATGCCACTTGCTTGAGTTTCCAATTCCACACCGAGGCTGTCACAACTGATCCTCAAGCCGCAGCAGGGAGGCGACGAACCTCGAGAGACTGCAATGGAGAGATCTGAGGCTGGTCCAACGAAGGGCACTGCGAGCTATGAGACTTGCTGATATTGATATTGGCTGGAGTTCCAAGCTCGTTGGTCTCGTGAGCCACAGTTCGAGGCATGGGATGCAGGAGCTGTAACAAAGGTTGGCAACCAAAGCACCTGCCGACAGCAGAAAGCTTGAAAGAAGTGGCACGATTGGTGGTAAGCACCCCGATCCCGGGAGCCAGTCGACCTCGACTGGTGGAGAGTGGGTGGATAGTGCAAGGAAGCAGCAATGGCGTCAGGAAGACGCCCTCCCAGTCGATGCTGGCTTCATTGATGCCACTGCTCCTCAGCATGTCGGATCGAACAGCAGAATTAAATCTCTGCCTAATATAGAATCATTGAGAACCGTGAGGCTCCCTCGCCCTGGATCTAGCCGTCGCAAGGTTGGGTCTCAGTCTGGGACCAGACCTGGCTTGTTTTGCTGCCTGGAGGCTCGTGATCTTGCGATAGGAGCTCCGTCAGCGGCTGGAAATCACTGTCGGGCACAGCGTCTCGCACCGTTGAGTTAGAACTGTTGACTCCCCCACTCCGCTCAGCTTCGTTCACTGGCAAGCACAAGAGAAGAGACCCCTCACGCTCACTCTGCCCTCTTGCTGTTGTTGCCTGTGGAGGCAGACTTGCAGGAACGCAGTTTTCCACTGATCAGCGGCCATGTGCGCGAATCGGATCCGGGGCCAGGACTGCGCTTGGTGCCTTGTGCTGCTGCTTCTTTGTCAACGCTGCTACATGCTGCCGTAGCAATGTCTTGTTGGAAGCCGGTCCAATGCTGTTAGCCAGGTCTTGCTGCAAGCATGTCGACTTGTGACAGGCCGCGGGCTTGATTGGCCTTTGGGGAATTTAGGGATCTCGGCTGCTGGAGCCACACAGTCCACCGGTGCAGATCGTGAGATCGTGAGTGCAGGAGTCGATCCTAGAGGATACTTAAGGCCAAGCTCTCCCCAAAGCTGCCAGTTTCTACCTCCTGGGAGTCCGCGGTCTTTGCCGCATCGCGCGCCGGAGCTGCACACTGGAGTCCTCAGTTCAGCTGCTGGCTGCAGTGCAACAAAGATTTCGAGGCAACGCCGCTCTTATTCCGGACTTACGGCTTAGGGCCTGTCGAAGCAAGAAAGCAGGGAAGATGTCGGGAGCGGGCGACAGTTCTACTTCTGTGTCATCGCACTGCCTTTGCTTCTTCCCTTCTTGGTGGTTTCGGGTATCAGGACTATCCATCAGATGAAAGGAGACGAATCGAAGGTAGCTTTTGTAAACTGCGGGAAGGCCGTCGCCTCGACGCTGTCGTTCGAGGCCTCCAGGACAAAGGCAAAGGTCTCGTTCTGCTCGGCCAACAGAGCCTTGGCCTCCAGTGTGCCACGTGGTCATATAACGGCTTGACTAAAACTGTAGTAAGACTAAAGCAGGGACGATAAAGGGATATCATTTTATTATTATAAAAATACTATTCACGGCTCCGACCCCTACATATATCAGGCTTTAGGAGGGGGAGGCGAGTGGACCTGAGCATTGTACGCATAAAACATCAAAGGGATGCACTGAGCACGAGGGCCACGCGGCAAAAAAACCTGCTGTGAATCTTTCGGCAAAACGAACCACTTTGGAAGCCCTTGTATATAGCATTCCCGCCACGGACGCGAGTTGCACAGAAAGGCCCATAGATTCCATAAACCTACACTCGATCTCGAGATCGATGGCCGGAGACGGCCTCCTGCCGCGGACTTTGCACAGCAGGCTCGTGACGATGAGAGTCTGTGCCGAGGTCGAAGGCCTTTGCTCGCACGCGAGGAATCAACTTGAGAATCTTTGGCCTTGCCGCATATAGGGCATATTGCCGATCCTTGTATAAATAAATAAATAAATGAATATATACATATATATATATATGTGATGTAATGGACCTGCATGGAAACTGGTCCCAAGCTAACTGAGAAGTTGACCTCAGTGCTTCTTGACTTCCGGCTCTCTGCCGGGGCCAGGCTGCCTGGCGTCGAAAGGAGCTTACAAAGAAGGGTCCCCCAAACGATGGGGTTGAGCAGCCTTAAGTGCAAGCGTTGTATAGCCACAGGCCCGAGACTGCGCGGTGCTACTTTGAAGCAAAGATAACGCTCATGCTCCGTGCTCGTGAGAACCTGGGATGCCAGACCCAAGGCACAATCGGTCTCATGCGGACTAGCATTTACGGTGTCGAACGAAAAAACCAAGAGAGCTCCTGCAGAATCTTAGACGCAGAGCCTGTCTCGATCAGCCTTCTTTCGCTCAGCTCTTAGTAGCAAATGCCTACAACACCTGCATCGGTCTCGATGATTTGCTTGGAACGCATCCGTTACGGTGGTCCACGAGCTGAAATGGACACTTGAGTACTTGAGCAGTATACCAAACTGTGAATCTGGCTGATCTATAGGCTATACGCTCATTAAGAACCCCCAATGTCTCATTATCATCACGTAGAGGACAATACAACACAACCGACAACCTAATGTACTAGTACAACATATTGCATATTCTAATACACGGTAACTGACTGCAATGTCATGTAACATAATGCAGTGGAACGTCATGTAAAATAATTGAATTTCTCACAGCATGATATTACTTTTCGCCGCCGTGTATAGTATGATACTAGACTGTCATATACTATGACTATACCACATTAAACTCGACGATTTTACTGTATTATGTTATGTTGTATTATGTCGTTTTTGTTTTCCACGGCTGTCTATTCCATGATGTTTCGCCCAGAAAGCTGCCAGTCGCCTTCACGGCTCTCAGGTTCCGAGATCTCACGTGGGCTCACCGGGTCCATGGACTCTGTGAAGCTGAGATCCTTCGCCAAAGCTCGAAAGTGCCGGATCGTAAAAAAGCTCGGAGGGTCCTATTGTGATAAGTTTTTTTGTTGTACTGCTGTGCTGTTTGTTATCATCATTGTCATGATAACCTCGCAATCATAGCCATTATTCTGAAACCGTTCGAATGGAGTTGTGTGGAGAGAGGGAGTCTCATGATAAGCGTGAACTCCCTTTGCATATCAGCTTAGCCCGGCTTCTAGGCCCTCAGAGCTTCGTGCAGAGAACCAAGCTGAAGCATGCTGCACTATGCTCACTGACGTACTCCGCTGCCGCCAAAGCTCCGCCGGCACCTTGTCAAACTCCTTCCTGCGTAGCGGGTGGGTGCAAAGGAAACGGCTTCTGTGTAATGCATGTCTTATGTGCCCTTCGCGGTGCTCTTTAAGTCACAGACCCTCCATGCGGCCTCGAGGCAGCGCGCAGTGCTCGCGCGCAACGCCTCCCAGCCAGGCGGACAAGTTGCACGCGCGGTGGCTCACGGCATCCGCCCTGTGCCTTTCGATAGACTCGCAGCGTGCGCGGAAGAAGTCGGTCTCTCTTTCCACCTGCAAGCGCGACCAAGCCCTCGACATGTCTCAACGCCATGAAGATGATTCACACAACACTTTTTCAAACCTCTGCGAAGTAGCCTGTGCCTCGCTGTCGGCGCTGTCCTCCAAGTCCAGGTCCTGCTTGAAGCCAAGTCCTAACCTAGAGACTGTGCAGAGACTATGTTGTAGAGTTTTGGAGGTCTCGGACTTGCCATGCCTCCCATGATCCCACTCAACTCACTATGCTGCCTCTTCTTGTCTGGTGGAACGTCGTCGGTCCAGTGTCGAGTTAGCTAGCCATGCCAGGCTCTCCCGAGTGGAGATGGACACTTTTCAAGATTTCCTGCTTGTGGCGATCGCCTGGCCTTCCGAAACACTTCCACAGCGCACCTGGAGGTCAAAGCCGGCTGCCTGCATCGCTCGCAGCTCGGCAGACAACCTCACAGCTGATCATGTGTCAGGGACATCTGGAGGCTGAGGTGGAGAGAGACACTGAGAACACGGAGAGACAGAGGGGGAGAGAGCACAACAAGGAGCGCTCGCCACATGCTGCTTGCCTCGAAACCTCACCGGAGGAGTTCTCGCATAGCCGGCGAAGGGACTGGGTCTCCTGCAACCTGCCATCGCAGAAACTGGCACAAGAGCCACGGAAATGGATTTGGCATGAACACCTCCATTAAGTCAGCGTAACTTCCCAGCACGAAACCCCCGCATGAGCTGAACACGAATCTCCCAACTTGTCAGCTGTCCTGACATCCTAGGCCCACCAGCTCGGAACCAACTGTCTGCACATGACTAGCAGTAACAAGTTAGGAGTGATAATGCGAACCGGAATAGCACTAGCAACAGCACTGGTCACTAAACGTCGTAGCAACAATCGTCATAGACATAGCAATGTGATGTCTAACTAACCAACGAAGCAAACAACATTTCAGAAGCAACTTCTGCGGCGAAATGAACACCGTTGCCTCGCTGCCGACTCTGCAGCGGCTGCCTCGCTTCTCGAGGCCCCGTCGCTGTGGCGATGGGACGCGGCGGCTTCCGCTCTGCGGAGGCTGTGGACCTCTTGGCGTTCTATAGGGGCTTAGGGGCTGAAGGTTTACATGGCATAGGGGTCTATAGGGTTCAGGGGGCTAAGGGCGTTTAGGGTTCAGAAGAATCTCTGCAAAGGCGGGTCTAAGGGCGCATACTCAGTCACCGTACCTGGGGCCGTGTGCCCCACATATTCCTGTATTTCGAAGTGGCTTGCCGCGATTTCGCTTCAGACTTGCAGGCGATGGGCTGATTCAATGAGCAGCTTTCTTCTCTCTGTCAGATGCCACACGGGTCAGCCTGCACGTAAAATTGCGGGTTGCAAAATCGATTCGATTCAACGGTGTCGCACTGCACACAGGTTGAAGACAACGGATGTCAGATCGACCTCATGAAGTGCCATCACCTGTAGTCCGTTTGGATCTGAATGAGAGATCAAGACAAGTAACACTAGACAAAGAAATACAGTAGTCAGTAGTTGGACTCGAAGACTGGAAGCGAGAGAATCCGAGAGAACACCTTAGAGATGGTGTGAACAAGTAGTGTTGGAAGCAAGCCAAACCTCGATTGTCCACAAATGCTCCTGACACCATCTTAAAGTCATGGAGTAGTGCCTTTTTGGCGGACACTGTGTCTTCAGGGGAAGAAGAGCGCCCTGGGGCCTCTGTTCCGGGTATATGAGCTTGGGATGCGCTTTATTCGCAATGTGCGTCCTGTGGTGGCCAGCTCTACTTCTTGAAACCCCGAAACATACTAGCAACCAAGTCCCAAAACCTGATACCGGCAGAACAACCCACTGCCCTCATCTCCCCCTGCCTCCTCTTCGTGTTGTGCAGTCAGCATCGCAACTTCCTTTTCCTGGCTTGTAGATTGTCAAGTCGGCCGTTCCGAGTCTTGTACCATCTAACAGCTAAAATTTAAAAGATACCCAAAGCCTCAAAGCCAGTCTCTGAATCCGCGTAATCCGGCGTCAGGACACGTTTTTTCATGGACGAACGAGACGGACAGGCACATGGCTGACTTCCTAGCTGATTCATCCTTCCGCCGAACTTATACCCAAGCCTCAGTCAGAGGACTTCCTGACACACCAGCTCTACAGCTCGCAAGCCAATCAAGGCTTGCCGGGCCCACAGTTGCAGCAGCGACTGCCTCGAGCTCCGCCTTGTAGACACGACCCATCTTTGTGGTTCGAGTCTTGAAGTTTTGAGCAGCGGCATGGTGAGGAATGTATATTATGCGGGTCTTGCGACTTTTGCTGAGGGCTCAATTCAGGAGGATGGCTGAACATCGGCTTGGAGTTTGGGTTTGGACCCACCTTGCGCAGTACAGGTATCGATGCTTGAGGTCAGCCCTGCAGCTGGTCAGCCAGTGATGTGGCCTGCATCTCGTGGACAAAAGCCTCGCGCTCCTGCCACAACACGACTGCAAGCTGTCTTGCACGTGACTAGTCCTGCACGCAATCCTCGACACCCATGAAAGGAAGCTCTGCTTCGCAGCTCCGGAAGTCTGTTCTTGTTCTTGTTCTTGTTTCGGCTGCTCAAACGCCTTGGCCTGATGCATCCTGAGGCCTGAGCCTCTCAGCCCCAATGTATCTCCCTTCAGTCTGAAACTTGGAGCAAGCTTTCCGGATTCTCGCCTTGGCGTGCCGCTGTTCGATCTCGCGCTTCTCAGTTGTGCACCTGGAGTAAGGCCGAGCTGTGCCGAGCTGGACCCCGGCAGGCCACGTCTGAGCTTGTCACGAAGATCCCCGAGAAGTACATATGGTACGGTGAGCAACCAGTAGATGTAGCACATAAAAGGGATATGCTACAACAGACACAGCAATTATACTTGCACGCATACTGAATATAACATTCTTCGTACATACATAATCTTGTGTCTATATGTACATATACACATGTATATAAGTAGCCTATGACTGATATAATTATACATCTATATATATACACACAGATAGATAGATAGATAGATAGATAGATAGAGATAAATAGAGAGATAGATGGAGACCTGCACATGCATTCACATATGTATATATATATATACACACATGTACACATAATGTAAATATACTTGTTTATTGCATATTCCACGTTCAAGCATTATACCTCTCTCTCTCTATGTATATATATATATATATGTATATATATATATATGGAGTTACGCAAATGTAAACTCAGTCCTCTGAGGAAACCCGGCCTCTGCCTCGCCGCCTCCAACTTGGAGCGCAGTTGCAGCTCACGGCGTCGGGCAGCGACGGACTTTGCAGCCAGCTCCTGGAACAGAGGACAGAGCCCGGCTCGCGGTTTGTTCGAGTCCGTCAGAGGGCTTGCAGACTTGAGGGGCTGAGGATGTTGAGGATCCCATCACACAACTGCAGCCCATGCACGGCACGATACGGCACGCCACATTCCAAATGTTGCCGTGTTAAGTCGGGATGGAAGCTTTCTTGAAACTTGCCGACCTGTCGCTGAAAAGCTCCACGCTCCCAAATGTCCCAACAAGGCCTCCGCATCTTCGCGGTGCTGCCGCAGCTCGGCCGAGAGGCTCGCCCTCTCTGCCTCGAGCACACCTGGCACACAGGCACCGCTTTCTGCTGCGTTAGGGCAGCCTCGCGAATCTAAGGATGTGAAGTTTAGCATGTGCTGTTAGAAGGCTTCGGAGGTTTTCCGCTGAGGGTGTCCAATCTCTGTCACGGCTCTTAGGAAAGCCGTCGCTCAACCTTTGGCGGTACGGCTTTACGGTAATCGGGACTGTGCCTGTTCCAGAGTCCTTGGACGGATTGGATGCAGATGGAAACCCCACCACAATGAAAACAACGCGAACGTGACTGTACATTGCATTAGCAGTGCATTAGCAGTTCCTGTTGGCTCTCCCTGTGTGGCTTCTCAGCCCGCCTTCTCAGGTTCCCTCGCCCTCTTCTTTCCGTCCTCTCTTTTTGGAAGCTGTGTGCAGCGCAATTTTGAGGAGCCTTGTCGCTGGCGCAGCAGATCCACATCGTCGTGGGCGCCGATCGGGCGCTTGTGCTGCAAACCTCGGCCAGGATGCCAGGTGGAAGCGAGACAGCGCAGTCGCAATATCCATTCCCAAGGATTCCCAAGGTTTCAACATGGCATTAGCGGGATTGCTGCAAGGCTTTGGACTCGTACTGCGCTTACGACTAAGATGGCTTGACATGAGCTGGCCATATCTAGCTCAAACACTTCATATACACTGCTCGGGGCACCAAGTGAATGGCATGAATGGCTTCGCACACATCGGCGTGTGCCTCTTGCAGTCATGCTCTTCGTGTTTGCTCGGCCGTGAGGGCAAACCACAGCTATCGCTTCGAAAGTCAGTGTTTGCCGCACGTTCTCTGGTGCATTATGCCAGGAAAATCGACGACAGTACCAACAGCAGGCATACAAGCAGTCACATCGTATCGGGCCAGACGGGCTTGCAGCGGCCAGCGGTAACGACAACAATACAGCAAGAGGTACTATCTGCAGTGTTGTGATCGTCCTGATCATTGTTTTCACCGCATGATTGTTCTGTCGATTCGTGGTATATTCGACGCTGCTGAAAGTTGCCACTGCCCTTTTCGTATGTCATTAGATCGGTAGTGTTAGTACCAGTCAGTATGCTAAACTAGGATTATGCCATGTCCTTGAGTGGCTGTGGCTCTCACTATTGGTGATCACTCTAAACCCTGAACATTCGGGACTGTAAAAGCAGCTCTGAGCAGCTCTAAACCCTAAACTTTTGGTGCAGCCCTTTTGGGGTCCTTATAATAAGGA